>JAGFPH010002719.1:118825-138519 GCA_018207615.1 Philaenus spumarius | reverse complement strand
ACTCGGATGCCGGTATGTAGCCGAACGCAATCGACGAGAATTCTCGTGCCTGACGCTTATAGGGTTAACTATTGTGACACTGTAGTCAGTGACATGACTGTGGAATTGGCTAATAAACTCCAACGCGCTCAAAATTATCGTATTCGATTTATTTTCTATTTAAAACGTGATGATCATGTTAATCCCTATTATAAACTATATCTTTTAAAACTTGATGCGTTTAGATCTTTTCATATTTTAACTACGTCGCATGGTGTCCTTCGAACTAGAGTGCCTCCTTACTTGGCAAATAAGTTTGTTTTTGCCTCGGGTATAAGTACAAAACGTACGAGGAAGGGGTCGACAATGCTAATCATTCCCAATCACAGAACTGTAAAATATAACAAATCTTTTACAGTAACGGCATGTCGCTTGTGGAATTCGCTACCAGATGCCCTTAAAACTATTGATAGCCGTGCTCAATTTGCAAAATCATTGAAACTTTATTTCATGAATAGTATGGACGAGGACTGATATCTTTGCTCGGGGTGTGTAGGAAAGGGAATTGGTTTCATTTACTTATTTAAATTTTATGATGAATGAATGTGAGCGTGAATGTTGTTATAAGTAGTTTATTTTTTACTTCAATAAAAAATATGTTTAAAATTAGGCTATTTTATTTTTTAAGGTTTAAAAGAAACTATAATAGCTTAGATTTTCTTTTGTAATTCTTTTGATTTTATGTATGGATTTTTCTTTGTCTTTTAAGGTGTACAGTATTTATGTTTTGTTTTAGGCTTTTGTGTAATTATGGGTTAAGTGCAAGAGAGGACCGGATGTTCCTAACTTTGCCCAAAATAAAGTCTATTCTATTCTATCTTTGAATGACAGATTGTAGAATATATTTGTTCCTTTGTTCCAGAACAACCCAGGTATGACACTGCATATGCTTGCGAAGGGAAGACATTGAAAATCGAATGTAAAGACGGAGAATTAATACATTTGATTCGAGCAAACTATGGAAGGTTTTCTATAACCATTTGCAACGACCACGGCAACACAGAGTGGAGTGTTAACTGTATGTCTCCGAAATCGCTTCGGGTTCTTCACAACAGGTATGCGAAAGCTTGCAAATGTCATGTACAGAGATAAGAGCTAATTACCTAAACAGAATGTACAATTTTTAATTAACTTAAATGATTAATTGGATGAAAGAAATGCCTTTACACTTTGGCTCTGTCTATGTCTTTGATGGTCTAAGTAAAACTTGGTAAAATATTTGTTATATCTGATTGTGTAATTTTATTTAAAGTGTCCGTCTGTACATAATTTTATTGGACATAAATTGGAAATAAGGATATCAGGGTGTCCAGCCCATAACCTGGAAAGTCAGGGAGTTTAGGCATAATAAGACAAAAAGTAATTTAAATTCCTGATAAATAAATATTACGCTCTACTTCAGGGGTTCTCAACCTTTCAGTCTCTGTGCACCCCCTTTGAACACTGATGTGATGTCACGCCTCCCACCATACCACCGCCATATGTGGTTAATTGCATGTAGTACAATCGGAAATTGAAACTGAAGCTGGTTAGGATAGCTGAAGTCGCTTATTAAATGCAAATATAGACAACTAGCTGGCCCGATCCGGCTTTGCACGGTTAGACAAATCAAAGTTAAATGTATATTAACAAAAAAAAATATATCAATAAATACATTATACTATATATTTCTTAGTGGGATTTTTAGTAACTTTGACCCCTCCCACCAAATCCCCACTAAAATTTTGAATTTTTTGAAAACCTTTGTTAGCGAGCACCTAGGGCCCTAGAGGAAGCTACATACCAAATTTCATTTCAATCCGTGCGGTGGTTTTTGAGATTTTGTGATGAATGAGTGACTGGTATTTGGATATATATATATACTAGCTGCCCGATGCGGCTTTGCACGGGATAGACAAATCAAAGTCAAATGTATATTATCAACAAAAAAATATCAATAAATATATACACCATGTATTTCTTATGGGGATTTTTAGTAACTTTGACCCAATAAACCCCCCTAAAATTTCAAATTTTATTAAAATCTTTTTTAGTGAGCACCTAGGGCCCTAGAGGAAGCTACATACTAAATTTCATTCTAATCCGTTTGGTAGTTTTGGAGAAATCTGATTTAGTCACTTTGACCCCCCAAATCCCCCCTAAAATTTTGAGTTTTTTTAAAACCTTTCTTACCAAGCACCTAGGGCCCTAGAGGAAGCTACATACCAAATTGCATTCCAATTCATTTGGTAGTTTTGGATAAATCATGATTTAGTAACTTTGACCTCCCAAATCCCCCCTAAAATTTCAAATTTTGTGAAAACCTTTCTTAGCGAGCACCTATGGCCCTAGAGGAAGCTGCATACTAAATTTCACTCCAATCCGTTTGATAGTTTTGAAGAAATCGTGATTTAGTAATTTCGACCCCCCAAATCGCCCCTAAAATTTCGAATATTTTGAAAACCTTTCTTAGGAAGCACCTATGGCCCTAGAGGAAGCTGCGTACCAAATTTCGTTAGAATCCATTCAGTAGTTTTTGGGAAATCGTGATGAGTCAGTGAGTGAGTGGTATTTGTCTTTTATATATATATAGATAATTTCCCACACAAAATATAATAATATTACACATAACTTTATTTTGAACATTTTATTATCAGAGCATATGAAATCAAAGAACTAAATACAAATTTATTTGATTTAATCTAGGATCTATTTTAGGTTGGCTTGTATATGAAATCAAAGAACTAAATACAAATTTATTTGATTTAATCTAGGATCTATTTTAGGTTGGCTTGTAAACCAGTCATTTTCACAACATAATGAGAGGGCTATCACAGTTTGTCATTGACAATATTTAATTTTTTTAATACACTCACGCCTCCCTTGAAATTCTTCTATGCCCCCCCTAGAGGGGGGGCGCCCCCCAGGTTGAGAGCCCCTGCTCTATTTGATAGACAATAATAATTAAGACTTCACTTAATAGTGAAGTTAGGATCGTCACGTCCCCGTCCCCACTTAACCCCACAAGTACATAAATAATACATAACTTATTTGTAGACAAAATATAAAACAAAATAAAACAAACGTGGACACAGTTTAAAATCGGAAAAAAATAATAAATTTAAATACAAGCCATGGGTAGAAGAAACATAGGCAAACATTAACCCTGGATCTGCCGGCCATTTTTTTCTGTGGTGTATTATTGTGATTTTGCAGGACTTATTGTAGAAAATGAATCAGTTTCAATAAAGATAATAAAGTATTACGTATGAAAATAAGTTAACAAAACTTTTTATATATCTTGTGTTGCATAACAGGACAAATTTTTTGACATATTTGACCCTCTATGATTTTAGCGGGGCAAGAGGGGTTAAAAATGTCAAATGTAAAGGTATGTCATGTAATCCACAATTGAAAAGCTTATTAAAAGGGAAACACAATGAAGCAAACTAGAGCTTAGTATCTTGCTTCGTTTAGAAAAGTAATGGGCGATAAAAGTTTTGGAAAATAACATACAACCTACTTATTCCGAATATTAACAAATTAATAACCTGCTTTGATGCTGTAATAACAATATCACTTTGCAGAACTTTGATTGTATTGATTATTGAAATACAATAATAATCTTTCATATGTCAAAAGTAAATAAATATTAAAATTTCCTTACATGAAAAACAGTTTTTACAAAAAAATAATTTGTAATCTAGTGATTTGAAATTTCTTCTTGGTGTATCTATATGGAAGAAAGATGTAGCTATTCAAAAACCTGTAAAAACATGGCCATTCATTAATTAACTGACAAAGCATCAGAATACACAGAAATATTGTTGTCTTCAACAATAAAATTACACAGCCTGTGGCTTTGTCTTCACTGTTCAAGTTTGGCATGTTAAAAAAACTGCACTCAAAAACATTTGTCAGCTACAAATAAACAAATACACTAAACACACAAAAATAGGTACAACACAACTGGTATGGTGGGGTCATTTGTGACCCCAAACGCTCAGAGGATAGATTCTAGTACTTTGGTTTCTCACTCAACACTGCCATTGGATAGAAGAGGGGAGGAATGTAGAATACCTAAAATAACTGCCCCTTCAGATAGCGCTTTAGTGGCGGAATAACAAACTAAAATCCTCTGGGGTCTCGAGAGACCCCACCGTACCAGTTAAGGGCTACGAATATTCAAAAACCACTAACCAAATACCATAACCTATAAAACTGGATTATTAACTAGTCATTTCGTCAGATAGGCCTAATTTTACTTTTAGACCTTTTCACTGAAAGATGTTTTAAGAAAAGAAAATTGTTAGGGAATTTTTCAATTAAAGTTCTGGACACCCTGAATTAAATTCCGTGTAAAACTGTATAATTCTTCAGAAATGGATGAGTAAAAGGTATCGCCTAATGTAAAAGGTTTAAGGGTCTGCTGTAGTGGCGGCCATCTTGGATTTTTATCCCGAGAGCAATGTTAAATTAAAAACCATTTATTTTGTTTATTTTTTATCATAAAATTGTTTTAAGGTCTCATTTTAACCACAGTCACAATACGCATCGGTTTTGCGTTTCACATTTTTTTAAAGCCCTTTCATTTGTCACGAATTGACATTTTTTAAGTACCAAGTTTGGAATTTTTTTCCTTACACAATACAAAATGTATAACTAAAAGTGAATCGCAAGCCGGATCTACAATTTTATAAAGAATATTCGGTTTAGACCCTTCTCCTTCAAATTAAATGCTAACTGTGTATTTGTAAGACATGAATAGTCTGTCTGCATCGGGCATTTCTTTTTGTTTCAATGTTTCAAGTAAGCACATTTATCCAAGACATTTTGATTCCCAAACAAGGTCACTTGTGATTCAGTTTGTAGAACTCGTGTTTTCTTGTTTGGAAAATTAGGATTGTTTATTTTTCACAAAACATTTCCTGCAAAATATCACGTACGAAACTTCTTTACTTGCTGAATTGCTTGGCCTTACTGTGTGTTCCTTATTTTCTTTATCAAATTTTTTTTCCTTCCAAGGCTTGCAGATTATAAATAAGGATAGAGGGTTGCAACAAGTCCCCCCCCCCCCACACTTTAGCTATACATTATGATGAATCAATGAATGAGTCACACTGTGTGATATGCCAATACATATTGCCAATGCATGGCTTTATGAGAGACTTGCCGATGAGATCATAAACCTTGAAATGTTATCCAGGAAGTAATGATCTTACAAGTACACAGTTCATAAAGGAAAGGAGTTATGTTTCATGAAACATCCTCCTTGAAAATGTCCAAGCTTGTATAGCCTAAGATTTAAATTAAACATATTTTTATTGCATGTAAGCTTCAATACTCACTGCTTTGGTTAAACTGCTTTATATAGTGTTATTTGGTTACACATGAATATAAAATATATTTCTGCATTTTATTATCACTGAAATGGTAATTCTAGAGTTCTAGTTGAAGGTTTGAAATCATTAAAAAATATAAATAAGTAATAGACCTTCAAATTTTTATTTTATTAGTATTTTTTTTAATAATAAATATTTTATTCAAATTTGTGTTGGCTGGTACAAATTCCCTTCTTTGTGTTAGTACAAAGAATTTAACACATCATTATAATGCATAAAATACAAATCAAAGTTACTTGTTCGGTAAAAATAAATATGTAACATTTGTTTACTGCGTTAGGCAAAAAAGACGTAACTTTACAATACTCCTCCCCGTTGTTATTATAACTAACAGACCGGCAGATTATATATATAGAGATCAGTTTTGAACTCACAACATTGAAAATTAAAATTTGACTTTACGATTCAAACCTGTAAGAAAAATGTTACCTTCATTTTTATGTTTATGAAAAAAATTTAAGTTAAAATTAAAAGATTTTCTGAAAATATGTTTATAAACAATTTGTATGTAAAGTACCAAGATTTGAATATTACTGTTTTTCGAATCTTTAGTATTAAACATACTACCTATCAGGCCTTTCACAAATTTTTTGGAAATTTGTTTCATTATTGTGAATATTTTATTTAAAAGAAACACCAATTTAACTACAGGTATATAACTGAAGTATGTGCTGTTTGTGGGATTTGTAGACAGTTTATTCACGTGTATTACTTTAAAATAATTCTGATAAATGCGACAAAAAAATAACCTGAACATTGTCATCAGAGTACAGTTTGTCTATCACGTCATCAACAGTTCAGGGTTCGAGGAAAGGCTGGAAATGTCAGACAATTTGGATGCAATAAAAATGTCACCGAAATGTCAGATGAGTCTTTTTTGGTTATAACCGTTTATTGTTCTGGTGTCCGTTATAAATTGGTTATTTAAAAAAAATGCTGTGCGGCAATTTATGTTAGTTTATCAACAACTACCCTTCAACACATTATTTATTGTTTAAAAAATAAACCTTCCTTTTTATTTTGCTAAAGTGTTTTTATGAAGTTTATATTTGTAATACTATTACTCTTAAAAACATTTCACAGCAGAAAATTAAATTTTAGCTTGTTTTTGGTTTTTAACTTAATATTATTAAAGGTTGGGGGAAAAACAATACAGTACTAATAAAACACACAAATTAAATTCATAAATATTAATCTTGACTTGTGTGAAAAATTTCTTACTTCTAGAATAAAACTTAAACAAACATTTTCATAAATAATATGTTTATTTACTCAAATGCATTTCAAAGGCAATGTCTCCATCTTCAGTAATATATTATAATTATATTTATAATTATAATAATTATATTTATTATATTTATTTATTATATAAGTAATAATTATATTTATTTGTTGTTCATTTCGTTTACCCATAAGCATAAAACTAATTGTCGCTATGTAATATTGTAAACAAATGTCTGGTAAAACTTTACGTTTGCCGAAAAACCCCAAAAGCGTTGTGGAAAACTTGCGCTGTTACTTTTGATGGTTAAAAATTGATTTGTACAGTCAGCACAAATTTCGTAACCAGATGTTAGATATCTAATATTGTGAAGTAAGTTTAAACGTATCGACTTATTTAGTCTAGAATAAATTTGTTTAGTTTTGCCAGCTATAGAGTATAATCTTGCATACTTTTACCAGTTGGAATACTCTGTGTTCTGCTTATTTGTGATGACGTCAAGGCAAAATGTTTTCCACTTCATCATAGCAATCTAGACTCTAATAACGGGGACCACAAAAGAATACATTTCTAGTTGCAGCTTTCAAGCCGAGCTTGGCAACAGAGTAGTTGCAAGTCTTCGTAATAACTTGCAAGTTCAACTTGTCAGAACTTATTTTCATATTCTCTTTTAAAATGTTTTCTTTTGTGGTCCTTTTCAACATGTCTTATATCTGTGTTACTGTTGTGTGTCTAATTTGTCATAACATTTTATGCATATCTCTTTACCACATTTGTGTTGGATTCTTTGTGCTCTTGTCTTGGGATTAGTAATTTGTTTTGTGTGTTGTCATACGCTTTTAACCTCATAACTCTTGCTTTGTTTATGTATAATTTGCACAAAATTACAACGAAACAATTGAAATTTCAATAAACAACGCTTGTTTTTTAATTCAGGCCTACTTTTAGAATTGCTTTTTTCAAGGGAAAGAAAATTAATCCAACTCTCTAGATAGGATAAACAATAAAAGGTACACCTGGATGTATAGTGTTTGATAATAGTGTTCCAAATAAATTGAACCCTATTGGTTACATACACTTCACTATCTGTTGTCCGTCTATGTGTCGATTATCTCAATCATTTTGAAAGTTACATAGATCAAATTTTGCATAATCATAGAACTTGCTTGCTCTCGCCTACTTCAGAGTCGTATTTAACGGGGGAGGGGCGAACAGGGTGGGACAAAAATTTGTTTCTTACCCATCCGAGTCGAGTAACATTTGGAAGGGGTAATTTCAAAATATTTACAATTTTTCCAGCGCTCAATCACACGAGATGGCCTCTCCCTTTATCTCCATAATTTCTTATCCAAAAATGTTGAAAGTTTGTTTCATTATAAAAAATGTTCGTCCGTATGTGTCACAGATGATTATCTTTCCCTTTATTCAAGACAAAGTAATAGAAATCATATTAAATTTGATATTACATACTTTATTATGTATTAAAGGCAATATATTATTTTTGTTTTAAATCAGTTCGTATTCATGCCTCAGACATTATTAACTATTTATCTTCGCAAATCGAAATTTTCAATAAATCAATGCATTTGAACATTTTAAAAGCCATGAACACGTTGCTGTCCCATTTAAATGCTTACTGTACTAGTTAGCAACAATCTGAACTGATATATTGAATTTTTTTAAATGTTAGAAAATATGCTTTTTAATACCTATCTTAAATGAAATTTTTGAGTTTGAATTTGAAAAAAAAAATTCTTAACCCGTTTGTTGAATGTCATTTGAACGACCGTGTAAAATTTCACTTTCCCCAGCTTTCTATCTTTACACGGAGAGCTACAATTGCAATTTAAAACTTTTCGGTGCAGGCGTTTTTGGACAATTTTCGGAAAAATGAAATAGTTTTAGTTTCAAAAGTAAAATAAAATTTGGTATTTTTCTCGTTGTGGATGAAATTAAGCCTCCCAGATGGTGAGCTAAAGATTTGTTAATAATGTGTTGATTTGAGGCGTAATAACCCCACTTCGGACATAAGGAATTGTATGGCATATGGTTCCTCATTCTCATTCTTTTTAACGGAGGTACAGTAATTGTTGAAGTTATTTGAAATGAACAAAGCGAGTCCTGTTGCTGTAATATATACCCACCGTGATATCTATTTAAACAATGTCGCAACATTTCCAAGAAATTTCTGACATAAGGAGGGGCCATACATTTCTTGTTCGATTTTGATGATTTCTCTTTAACAGAGGTACGGAAAGGAAATGATTTTAAATGAGCGAAATTAGCCTTTTCAAACAATACCCTTCTCGACTTGATACGAATGATTGGCCATCCTTAGTAGCAAGATTAGTAACAAGATAAAAAATATTTATTCACTTATGATTCATAAAAAACTGGCGCCACAGCCCGTTGTGTCTTAACCTGATAGACAGCTGTTTTGATTGTTTAGTTTATATCACATTCTTGCGTTTGCCAAAAGAAGCAACTTGTATAACTAAGCAAAATTTCATGCCAATAGATTTAAAAATGGTTGAGATATTCGATGTTAACACACAGACATTCTGACAGTGAAGTCTTGATCATTCCCTTTTGTTTTTTTTTAAGAATAAGAGCATGTTTTATTTGAGTGTGCAATAATTTTACTCTTCGGGTGTGAACAAGAAATGCTTTTATATGGGAGAATATTTTACACTACACGAAAACTTTCTATCCTTCGTCGGTGCTTCTCTCAGATCATTCCTCACTGGTGTCACTTGTGCTGTTGGGTTTGGTTGTGTTCGTCAGAGTGTAACAATTTGGGATTTCTTCTTTGGTTCCTTAATGTCTTAGTGCGAGCCAGATCAGTATTTATGTATCTATTTCAGATGTGGCAAGAGGCGATCATGTAGCTTGGACGTGAATAGTAAGATTTTCGGAGATCCTTGTCCGGGGACAAACAAATACTTGGAGGCACATTATAAGTGCCAGCCAGCACCTGGTTAGTTTTTTTGTTTTTGAACATTTTATTTTTACGTATCTTTTAATTTTTTCCTCAAGTTCTGCAGAAAAGGACGCAGGAAAAGACAATTTGGTTTTTGGTGCGACCTCCATCATTCCGGTTTTCTTAAAATACAACAAATAACTTTGTCTTGTTTTCAATAATTTCTAAAATTCATAGTCGCCGTATGTTTTGATTTATTCTAAAATAAATTACACACACACTTTAACATACATTTGTGCATTCAGTAGTCGGTTGTCATCATTAAAAGTATACTGCGTGTATCAAGGCCGTAGCCAGGGAAGCTTTTCGGAGGGGGGGGGGGGGGGGGTCAGGTCTGGGGGATTTGAAGTTAAACCCTTTTAACACGTTCACTGCTAAGGACGCACTTGTGAGCTTGACACTGAACAGTATGAGAAGCGGCCGACCCACAGTGCATTGCACGCCAACCCCATATTGGTGAGTATTTTCAATACACAATGCATTGCGTGCTTCGCACGCCAACCCCCTACACGACCTTATTTCCCATCTAGTTCCTCCAAAATCAATCAAACACCAAAAAAGCTTTAACATCCATGTAAGGAATTTCGGGGGTTCTGATCCTCTACCCCTCCCTCCCTGGCTATGGACTTGGCGTATATATAAATCCACTCTCTCCCACTTTACTTTCTTATGACTTTAAATAGAGGTAACCCTTTTTAGGACGCCTATTAACCACGTCTCCTGAAGTTTCTTTTATGATAGTTTGAAATTTAGCCTCTTAGGGAGTTTTGGGGATACTCAAAATATTGAAACAGGAACCCGAATTTTGTGATTGTCGTAATAAAGGGCATGAAAAGGCAAAATGAATGGACCGCATATAACATTTGTTTGGGGTGCTAATCAAAATGGGGTTATTTTTTAAACTGAAAAGCACAATCAATTATGTGAAATTAGAACACTAAAGTGTTATAAGAAATGTTTGCAATATTAATCGGAGAGAAGCGTTCGACGTTGTACTGATTTTTGCATATCTCTTTAAAGTGCAGGGTTATCCTAAATGATGGACTCATTTTAAAAAATTTTTATTTATTGAAGTACAAATCCAAAATTAACAATCTTTATACCAATGAAAAGAGGAAGTTTTAAAGTTTTTTTCCATATATTATAAGTGTTCAATGTGGCCACCGTTAGCTGCACGGCAAACATCTACGCGGTTGCCAAACTCGTCCCACACATGACAAAAGCATATCTGCAGTTACTGAGTGTACGGCAGCAGTGATACGGTTCTGCAGATAGTTCAGAGTTGTTGGCAGAGGCGGGACGTAAACAGCTTCCTTAACATAACCCCATAAGAAATAGTCACATGGGTCTTCATATCCCCTGCGACCTATCCAGCGATTCATTCAAAAAGTCTTGTACATGGGTGCCAATGGGGCCGAGCTCCATCTTGTTGGAAAATGAAAAGTCCTGTGAATCTTCCCTAACTTGAGGGAACAGCCATTGTTCCAACATGTCTAGGTAGGTTATTCCAGTCGCAGTTCTTTCTGCAAAGAAAAAAGGTCCATAAACCTTTGTACGGGATAAGGCATGCAGAACTTTGTTTATCTTCGGTGGGTCTCTTTCGTGTTGCAATGTTGAATGTGGATTTTGCAATCACCGTATGCGAACATTATGTCTGTTGACTTTTCCACTAAGGTGAAAAGTCGCTTCATCGCTAAAAATTATACGCTGTAGAAACGCATCATCCTCCATCATTTCTAGCACATAACCACAAAATTGGATACGCTTCTCTTTGTCATTAGGTTTGAGAGCCTGCACAAGTTGTAATCGGTAGGGCTTGTACAGCAAACGCCGTCTCGGAACTTTCCATACAGTTGGCTGGGGTATTCCAAGTTCTCTACTAGCTCTATTGCTACTTACTTGGACTGCGAACAAAACTTTCTTCAATCCGTCTGACATCATCCTCAGACACCTGTGCTTTTTCCTTTACACACACTTCCAGTCTGTTGAAATTGCTTAAACCGACGGCTAATGCTTTTTCTAGTCGGTGGTTCAATACCGAATTTAACACGAAATGCCCGCTGGACTACAATTTGCGAATCACTTTTTGCGAACTCAATAACGCAGAAAACCTTGTGCTCCACAGTAGCCATCACGCTCGCAACTGAACAAGTGACAGAAAATGGCGGCCTATTGCCGCGAGAACTCTACCGGCCGCTTCTGGAACCATCTCCATTTGGCTACCGCGTAGATGTTTGCCGTTGCAGGTAACGGTGGCCACATTGAACACTTATAATGCATGTAAAAAAAACTTTGAAACTTCCTATTTTCATTGGTATAAAGATTGTTAATTTTGGATTTGTACTTTAATAAATACAAATTTTTAAAAATGGGTCCATCATTTAGAATAACCTTGTTTTTCAGGTTAGACTGGAAGTTAAATTTGTTGGTGTTATGAAAGTCCTTTGCCCTTAAATGTGATTTGTCACATTACATGGTTCTTTTTTTAAAATTTTAAATACTATTTCGTAAATATTAAATGAGAATGTCATTCTTTCAAAGGTTCCATACATATGCTCCCTCTCTCCAGATGGTAAGCGGTTTTTTAACATGTCACTATCGTTAGGTTGAAATACTACTATTACATTGGTTGTTTCCACGTGTTATTCCTTTCGCCTTTCTTCATAGTCTTACGAGCAAAAAGTTCAGAAAACAAAATATTGTTTCTCGTTTATTAACCTAGTTATTTCAACTCTCAGCCAATATTCAATTCAGTGGTTAAACCCATTTGTCTAGAATAGAGCCCTTAATTTTTGATGACTCCCCAGTCCGCGCCACTCCAACTGTCCAAGTGTGGGTCGGATGTAGATTAATCAGATTTATTTTAGACTCCATTATGCTCATCAACATTCACCTCATCGAGTGCTTATCCCTACTTCTGCATTACTTGTGTTTTGTAGGTGCTGTTAGCCTTCTCACTTAGCATTGTGAAATTTCCCTTAGAACAGTTTATTACAGAGTTAAAAGATTGTGACGATTTATATATACAGGGTGGGTGAAAAATAAGGTGCACTGTACTCTCCACTAACTGCTATTCATCAATACATTCAGGTTGTAGGTTCTGAACAACGTTGTGCGCGCGCCAAGAAGTTGTGCAGTTTTGGCTACAGTTCCAGTATCAGTTTGGGTAGTGAAATTATTTATTTTGGGCCAAATTATTTGAACTGATCCTCGTTATTTTGGTATACAGGGGTGATCAACTCGAGCTGGCCACCGTTGGGATCTCAGAAACTATCAGTTTCTCGAAAAACTTAAAATTGGAGACCTTTCCTGGATTTATATGTACATTAAAATTATGGTGTTACTGTATTTTTAATATTCTATATTTTTTAATATGGCCGCCATCAATTTTTTAAATACAAACACCATATTTTGACTGCAATTACTGTGTACAGTTTTTTCTTTGGTATTTTTCTCTAAACACAGCCGTTACGGAGTCATGTGTAAAAAAAATATCAATGATTTTATCAGCTGTAATGTATTGTGTAACAGCTGTAATGTATTTATCAATCAGATGTTATTTTGCATTGTTGTATAACATTGTATACATTTCTGTTCCATCAGCATTCTCAGTAGTGATTTAAAGTGTTTCAAGAATATTTACTTTTTACTCGTATTTACTGAGGGGGGGCACTTTGAAAATTTATCAAAATTAGCATTGTAAATTCCCACTGATGAAAGCAATAATTAATAAAACAACATTGTTAAAGGTCTTAATTTTATATATCAATTATTTTTAATGGAAATTAACGTAATGTATTGTTGTGTAACAGCTGTAATGTATTTTTGCATTGTTGGAAAACTGCTTTAATTTAACACTACATGTGTAACATTTCCGTTCCGTCAGCATTCTCAGTAGTGATTTAAAGTGTTTCAAGAATATTTACTTTTTACTCGTATTTACTGAGGGGGGGGGGGCACTTTGAAAATCTATCATAATTAGCATTGTAAATTCCCACTGATGAAAGCAATAATTAATAAAACAACATTGTTAAAGGTATTAATTTTATACTGTATTTAATTTTAGTTTTAAAATTATCCATCGCAACAAGTTACGCAATGCATTAGGTTAATTTCCATTAAAAATAGTTTATATGGCGGGATAATTGTTTTTACACATTACCGTCCGTAACTCTGTAATGGCTGCGTTTAGAGACAAACACAAATGATATGTTCTACCAAAAACTGCCATAAATATGTGGTGTTTGTATTTAAAAAATTTAAGATGGCGGCCATATTGGAAAAATTGTGAAGATTAAAAATACCGTAACACCGTAATTTTAATGTACAAATAAATCCAAGGAAGGTTCTCAATTTAAAGTTTTGCGAGAAACTGATCGTTTCCGAGATCCCAATGGTGGCCATCTTGAGTTGATCACCCTGTATAATAAGTATCCTTATAAATAAAATTTATTTATTTTAGTCACATTGGTTTTGACTTAAAAATTGATTTTCTATTTATAAATGTTATACGAGTAGTCCTGTTTAAAACTGTTCCTTCTGCTAGTGTACATTTTCGGAGTTTTGCTTTTAAAGCTTAGGCCAATGAGTAAAATAAAGCCATTTTCAAAAAGCCCATTATTGTAACTGCAAACGGCCGCCATTTTGTGTAGGGTGAACCTTTTGATGTCCGATTTGCGGTATTGCGTTCTCCTAAGATAGACCTTTTATTTGATGTACAACTTGACCTATGCTCCTATTTAAGATTTTCCTCAGACTCCATGCGGGCCGTCCCCTTAAGGTGAAACAAAATGTATAATGGCTTCAAAGATAATTTTTCTTTAGTGGAGAAACGATGTACCTAGTTTTCTTGCGTAATCTGCAATAGTTACAAAATTATAACACCGTTCCCTCACTTTTGAGACACCCTGTAGGCCTATATATATATATGCTGTATATTATAAAATACTAGCTGGCCCGATCCGGCTTTGCACGGATAAACAAATCAAAGTTAAATGTATTATAACAAAAAATGTTATATCAATAAATATATTACACTATGTATTTCTTATGGGGATTTTTAGTAACTTCGACCCCCCCCCCCAAACCTCCCCTAAAATTTCGATTTTTTTTTTTTAAACCCTTACTTAGCGAGCACCTAGGGCCCTAGAGGAAGCTACATAATAAATTTTATTCCAATCCGTTCGGTGTTTCTTTTTAGTAACTTTGACCCCCCAAAACTCCCTAAAATTTCAAATTTTTTAAAAACCTTTCTTAGCGAGCACCTAGGGCCCTAGAGGAAGCTACATACCAAATTTCATTCCAATCCGTTCAACGGTTTTTTGTAGTAACTTTGACCCCCCCAAACCTCCCCTAAAATTTCAAATTTTTTGAAAAACTTTCTTAGCGAGCACCTACGGCCCTAGGGGAAGCTACATACCAAATTTTATTCCAATCCGTTCGATGGTTTTAGAGAAAAGTTGATACATACCAAATTTCATTCCAATCCGTTCGATGGTTTTAGAGAAATCGTGATTTTGTAACTTTGACCCCCACCCAACCCCCCTAAAATTTCGAATTGTTTTTAAACCCTTTCTTAGCGAGCATCTATGGCCCTAGAGGAAGCTACATACCAAATTTCATTCCAATCCGTTCGGTAGGTTTTGAGAAATCGTGATTTAGTAACTTTGACCCCCCAAAACCCCCCCTAAAATTTTGAATTTTCGGAAACCCTATCTTAGTGCGCTTCTAGAGCCCATAAAGAGTATTAGTGCCAAATTTCATGCTTGTAGGCCTCGTGGTTTTGGAGAAACTGTGATGAGTCAATGTGTCAATGGTATTTGGCTTTTATAAGTATAGATAAATAAAGAGAAAAATTCTTACATTTTTTAATAAATTGGTCCAAAACTTTAATACAAAAACGTAAACAGTGGAAAATGGATGACCACCTCGCACGCAACAACGCATAAAGCCTTACGACCTGAATGTGTTTAGTGATGTATTTATTATTTGTCCCTCGTTTTATGCTCCATAATTAATTAGAGCTCAGTTTACCAGTTGGACCTGAAATAGGGACAAAATCTTTTGCATGCCGTAAATTCAAGACAAAGAGTTTCTAGCCCTTTGTTTATATTAATTAACCTTTGTTCCCCTTATTTTGAAGAGAGGATTACACCAGTGAAGTTTAGGAAACACCTAGTATACATTTTTTTTTTTATCTGCATTTTAAATCTTAATAACACTGCTTAAGTTTGCATCACAATTTTACAAGGTTAGCACCATTGCAAATAAATATAGTAGCTAGGCCTCACTATTTTTTGGATTTGTTAGGTAAGGCTTTCCACTATTTCATCCTGAAAAATTTGGGATTTTTGTCGCTTCAGATGGGATTTTTCTATTTCGGTTGGGATTTTTGTCATTTCACCTGGGATTCTTTTTGCTTCGAGTGAAATATCTGTTTTGGTTGGGATTTTCGTCGCTTTGAATAGGTTTTTTTTTTGCAAAGAATCCAACACAGACGGATAAAAGAGGTATCGCCGCATTTTGGATGTGTTTTTAAGTGTTCATTTTACTGTAGATGTACCCAACAACAAAACTGCAGTATACAGGCCAGCACGAGTTTATTTGCTGATCCCTGTCCTGGGACTCTCAAGTACTTAGAAGCACATTACCAGTGTGTTCCAGGTAAGAAACAGATTTATTTGTGCTAATTTTACTAAAATATGTGTGTTCCGTTACATCAAAATTGCCTAGTTAGAAATAGAGTTTATTTTTTTATCTTTTCTTTCTCGATGATCCTTCTATTTTCTATTTGTCGAGAGACCCTAGGGCACATTATGCTGTCTTTCTGTAGCCGTTGGTTTTATAAAAAAACAAGTCTTTTATTTATTAAAAAGGTAGTTGTAGTTAGTATATTGAATAAAAATTAGGTTTGAACTTATTTATCACTAGGGGCTCTGCCCCTGCTCGCTTCGCTCGTCAACCCCTTCGGTGACATATGGTGAGGCCAATGAAGCCATAATTTTGTTTTTTACTTTTTAAATTTTTTTTATAGGAATTTTTTACGGAAATGATGATTGATTAGGTCAGAGGCACTTTGTTCAAGTTGGGTGGTGGGTGTACTGTGACTAGGGATGTTGAGATATTATCGATATTAGTAAATATCAATATTATTGTTTCGATATTTCCGATATATCGATATTAGAGATTCGATATTATCGCAATATCGGAAGAATAATGTCGTCAATATCGGATTTCGATATTTTTTGTCTGTACTGTAGCAATTACGTTCTTTTGTACAACAGAATTGCAACTCCTAAGTAAAGACCACGAAAGAATACCGTCGAGGGACGGACTTGTGTACACCGAGACCTTGAACGCTCCAATCGCCTTAGTTTGACGTCACATTCTTCTCACGCTTCTAACTGAACGCGGCTGACTCAACGCATTTATAATTCTTTAAACTGTGCGCTCAAGCCTCGAGCGGTAAATACCAGGAGTGTTCGAGACTAGTAGATACGGTAATCATATTGGTCGCCACGCAACTGTATTTTTTAGTGGTCTTTAATATAAAATAAAAACACAAGGAACTTACATAACCGAACAACCACAGAACGTTTTTTAGTTTCTAAAGATATCTATGTTTGTATATATCGTATATAAATCTACCTTAATATGAACTTAAAACACGCTTGATCATAGAGTAACCGTCTACAACATAAAGTAACTTACCGTCCTGAAAATAGACTTACCTCTCGCTAGTATTTGAGTTTGACGTGTAGTTTCAGAATATAAGCAAAAGTTAACATAACTTCTGGTCACGCGTGAGTAAACAATTTACCGATATTGCTGAACTTTTAAACTGTATTGTTTGGAGTTTTCTTTTTCCTAATTTCTATAATATTTATTGATTCCAGTGAAAATGTTTGAGTTTTTAGAGTTAGTTTGACGTGTAGTTTCAGAGTACAAGCAATATATATCATAACATGTAAGTAAACAACTACCGTATCAATTAATTTTACACGTTACAAAAAAATAATATTGATATCGAATATCGTACACTTCCCGATTTCGCAACAACCCTAACCTGTGACCAGTACATATTGTAAGACATAGATCGGAATAGACACCCAATGTCCCCAACATTTGTCCATATTTACATTTTTACAATTTCTTTACAGGAATTTGTAATATTTTCAGAATAAAAAGCAGCCTAAAATATTCTCTGAAAAGTCATCTACATGTTAATGAAAGTTTTGTCAAAATCGGTTCAGTTATTCCGGAGATTAGCCTGGCCAAACAAACGGACAACAAATTTATAAACGTGCGTTTAGGTTTTTGTAATGTGTGAATAGCCATACGATCTTAGAAAAAAGCTTATTTTTAAATCACAGACGGACGTTCCAATTTTATTTATACATTTTGTATAGATTAAAAACTGTTTATGGATTTAACCATAATTTTGTGGTAAAAATTTTAAGATGAAATAGTATTCATCCCACAGTTCATGGCCTTTATGTTCTTTTTTGTAGACTTTTCAATTGCTATAATTTCTTTCACTTAATGTTCTAGCTTTACAATTTAAGCGACCATAAGCAATTGATGAAACCACATGTAGAATTAAAAACAAATGTACACTTTTCTAGTGCTATTTAAAAAAGTTAGATGAAACATAGCCTATGACACGTATAAGATTATCTGCAATAAATATAATACACGTTTTGAGTGAATGTTATCAAGTAAACTCCAAAACGCAAAACCCCAACGCAAAACACAGAGTATGACATAAAAACTAAATTGCAACATAAACTTAGATGTTGAAATTATTAACAAAATAACATCAGTTTCACAAATGTTGGCTTTATTGCTGTAATCTTCAGGGAACTGGTTAAAATAGTAGTGTTTATTTTTATATACACGGTGAGGAAGTTGACTGACAATATCTTGAAATTATTTTCAAAACCTGTAAGCCCCAGTCAAAAATCACAGGCAGATTAATTACATGCACATCAGTAGTACATTATTTAAAAAAAATACTATTTAAAAAGAACAAACTTTATGAAGTCCTACCTAACTATAAAGAAGGGTTTTTTTAACTGTAAATGTGTACAATTATAAGGATTATAAAAATGTAGGCCTATTTGTTAAATTTTGTTATTTATATACATTATTATAATATATTATCTAAATAATTTTATACAAATATTATCTTTTAATTTCTTTTTATTTCATATTGATAGATCAGATCAAATGATTTAGAAGTTTTATAGCAAAGAAATTAATAATGGAATATGTTTATATCTTATACGAAGATGTACGAATGTTTCCGAAGTTAAACGAATGGGTATCTCTTCTTTAAATTTGTATAAATTAATATTATATTGATAGTAAAAGCTTGTATTTATATTCATTTTATAAACTCAAAAATTTATATGACGTATTGTAGCCTAACATTATAGTACTTTAACTCATATTTAAAAAAAAAAAAAATTTCACCAGACTTTTATTATTGATTAGGGGAAACCGCTGCGTGCTCCGCACGGCAACCCAAATTTTCACCCGACAAAAACTTGGTTGTTTGAAGATTAATTCAAAAATTATAAACCAAGAAAAATTAATAACTTTTCAGGATTATTGAAAAAACAATTTTTGGAGAACCAAGAAATGGTGATAAAAATTAATAAAATGAAAACTATATTTTTTAATAAATGTAAAAATTTTTATATGTATCAAATTTTATAAAACGGATTAATATTAAGACAATAAAGTACAGATACCGGCGCGAATGCTGGCACTTAAGCAAACCGCTACTAACCTGGCTAAAAACATCAGTACCCCGCACATCTCTGTTCAACACGTTCACTGCTAAGGACGCACATGTTAGCTTGACACTATAAGAACCCCCCGTATTGGGAGTATTTTCAATACGCAATGCATTGCGTGCTTCACATGCCAACTTCGGTGTTGGAAGAATTTTCAATACACAGTACATTGCGCGCTTCGCACGCCAACCTCCGTATTGGGAGTATTTTCAATACACTGTGCATTGCGTGCTTCGCACGCCAACCTCCGTATTGGGAGTATTTTCAATACA
>JAGFPH010002719.1:93888-110313 GCA_018207615.1 Philaenus spumarius | reverse complement strand
TCTGCCAGAGGATTGTATTGGAATTGGACCCAGCCTAGAGACTTAAATGTCCAACCCTGCCCGGGTGGGGCGACGGGTCTGGCAAGGTGGCGGTGCGAACCTTCCAAAGACCCTTTACTGGCCCCGCACCGCTACCCCGAATCCCCTGACCTCAGCGAGTGCCGTTCTGTGTGGCTTACGAATCTGGAAGGGCGTATCACAGAGGGCGACACCATCATCAGCATTGTAAACGACCTCTGCCAGGTAAGTTCGATTGATTCAGTATACGCACATGCTAATTACGTAGTATTAAATATTTTAATTCTTTGTATAGTATATTTTTTGTTGTTCAAAACAATTTCTGCAGTCGTAATACTTTTCCGATTTTCATTCTTAAGATAAGTATTTTTCATTACGAGTTATGTTATTTTTCAAATTATGATTGTAAAAACTCAATTGGTTATATTAGTTTTGATCTTTAAAAAAGCACCCAAAAGGAGAATGACTTTTTGTCAAGAACAAGAAATTTGTTAATCGTAATTATGAAATTATTTCATCAAGAAACCATGGGAGATTAGGTTTAAGAATGAGCAAGAAAGAGGTTTAAAAAATGGTTTAAATGAAATGAAACATGGTTTAATTGTTTCTTTTGCTATGGTAAAAATTATGAAGACAAATCGAGTATATAGAGTTGTAACGTCGAGACATAAGCGAGTTATTCAAACTTTTTAATCATTAATGAAATATAATAGGCGCTTGAGTAATAGGCCATCTTCTTTGGATTTAATATTACTACAAGGTGGTAAGTCTTTACAAATCTGAGTTTGTCAGAATTGTTTTTTCCCTTCTCAGTTTCAGCTGAGAGATGTACTACGCAGATGTTTAAAGTAGTATATTTTTTGTTTTACGTTGTTTTCTTTAACATAGGCCTAGATCTCTAGGTTTGTATTCTCTTTAGTTTTAGTCATTTGATAACAGGAGTCAATTCATATTTCCAGAAAGTCGTGTATTGATTTTAATACAAATGATGGCAAATGTCCGAACAATCAATGAAATTGAACATCCATCATTAATGAATGATTACTTGAAACGTAGAACTAATTTAACAGTTGACGCTTGATAAATTAAACCTTGTACACTAATGTATAACATATTTATACATAATTGTGTAACACTGTGGTTACAAACATAAAATAATTTATGAAAATAAAAAAAAATAAAATGTAAATTCGGAAATTTCAAAAATCTTTCTAAATCAAAAATGTAAAAAAAAAAATATTTATATGAAATAAATACTTATACCATTTGTAATTCCATTTGCAGTATCATTTATGTATTCTTTTACTCTATTTACCTTACTTTATTCAAAAATCTAACTCGCATCAATCACACCTAACCTCCAAATAGAAATACCATATTATTGACAACAGTACTGTCTTTTGTAGCCAGCTGTTGCCAATACAATGTTTCTGTGTACTGCGCTCATAGATAATAACTACTGGAAAGGCTAGAGACTACGTCACATCTACCATGATCTATGATCACGGAGTCTGCACTGTCAAATCTGTCAACTGCCGCTATTCTCTGTGAAGCATTACGCAACATTAAAATCACATTTTAACCTTACTAACTACACTGAAGTTGATTTACCATGAAAGAACTTACGGATATGGAAGGGAAAAGAAATGAGTTAACAAGACATAGTGACTGACATTACCCCGTTTACTCTCCCATACTGATTTAGAACATACAACGATTAAATAAAATTATTCTCACAGAAATCATATTATGCAATAGTAATAATTTCAGTGTCTTTCTCATTCATACACACAAATTATTCTGTTAATACATATATAATTTTAAATGAATTGAATTTTAGAATGCAGACAAAATGATTTTAAGGTTACTCACGTGTCTTTTATGAGCGCTTTATAAAGCAAAATAAACTTTTATAAAAACCTGACAAGTCCACTTTTCAGTCTTTCAGAAGTTAGTCCAATTTAACAGGTCTACAAAATTTCGTCAATTTAAGCCTCGAACACAATTTCCACTTTGTCCTAAGCACTTGATTCATTTGCGCGCCATACTGAACGCATTGTTCTTACCTCGCCAGTTGATAATTACACTTATCTTTCGCTGATTTTCACAATTGAAGCTCCAGCTTACTCAGAGAGCATAACACTTAACTCCTACAACATTACAATACTTATAATTGCATTATTAAGTTACTTTGCCCGTAAGCAACGCTCAACGAGTGTGTCTCCATCAAGAGTCCATATCTGATTGAGTCCTGGCGTCGGTTCTCCCACCGCCAGCTTCTTGTTCGTCCTTGGTTTCGACCCGTCAGCTTCCATCTTGTATCTGCATAACAACTCATAATAAACGTTTTTCACCAATCATTTTTCAGGTATTATATATGGCACCCTGTGTTGAGACTTTATATCTGTGATTTAGTAGTACATACCCTTACATTGAGGCTTACATGATGAGGTCTTAGGCCTTTTCGCTGATTCCTTATACGTTATTATTATTATCCAAGATCTTTTATGTCTGCATTCTTTAAGTTATTTACAATTACTAAAACCTGATTTATTTATTATAAAAAATTAACTGTCTGCATTCCCCTATGAAATTATATGTTTATTAAACTTTTCAAATTAACTAAGTGAGCCTAAATTTTTCCAAACTTTGTAACAGCACCACCCTTACGAAATGACTTTAAATTCAATTATAACTTTCCTGAAACTCACATATATTACAATTGTTTAGTTGAGTATTTAATTGGCATTATTTATATTACTTGAATACCCTAGGCTATACAGAAAAAGTGTAATCCAAACTATGGTTAGCCATATTTTGATACGGATTTATTTTAATGGTACACTGTGATAGCTCAAAATCGTACTTTATTTTTTTCCTGTTTAATAATTCAAAAAACTTCGGTTTATATTCTTTCCATTTTGAAAACTATTTTACACTTATTCAGACTGAAAATAAATCTGAAAAACATAACCTATTGTAGAATTTTTGTCCTAACTGGAAAAAAATTACAACCAAGAAATGAACCTTACTCTTGTTATTAACCCTCCAAGTGCCGACTAGATTGCTCTTTAGTGCTTAGGGTTTTTTTGGTTCCGTGCCTGCTTATTAACTAAAATAATTATAAAATACTTTCTAACAGTAAAGTAAGACTTATTATACATCATTTTAATCACAATTACATGCTCTTTACAGTAAATAGCTTTAACAGGATTACCTTATAATTTTTATCCTTTTTTCTGTCGACCAAAGTAGAAATAAAAAATTTAAAATGCTTTGTGTTCTAAAACCTCTCACACAAAGTATGTAAAAAAAAAGTAATATAGAAAATCCAATATAGCCAAAAGTTGCACAATTTTACGGTGAATAGAAATATATATAACACAACTACTTTGCTGTAAAAAAAACTTTTTGACTTTAAAAAAATGGCTTTTCTGCACAAAGGAGAAAAACTTGCCTCTAAAGATATTAAGTACTGTCTAGGCCCAATATTTATGGTTTTAATTTGTTACAAACGAATAACACACACATTATATACAAGAAAAAAAAATGAAGAAAAAATATTTACAGTTCAAAGTCTCTAAAAGTCACTATTTTCAAACGCACTTCTAATAGCACTTGAATTGCTAAGTTCACTCATAATTACTTCAAACATGAATAAACATTTACAAAAAACAAATAAAAATAAACTGATCTAAACTAAAACTAAAAATGAATAACAACTAGTGGATAAACAAACAAAACCGAGTTCCGAGATTCTACTACACGACTAGATAGTTGATTTGACAATTATTCTACCGAAAGTTTGTTTGAGTCGATATCGCTATGAAACTGTGAATTATAATAAAATGACTGTTTCCAAACACAACCATACATAGAAGTATCAGATTGTATTACAAGTAGCGGCGTCGAACACATTTACAAAATGTGTAGCGCAAACGTCGCATATGCGACGTTAGCACTGTAACGCGACTTTTATACATCGCATATGCGACGTTAGCTCTTGGAGGGTTAATAATGTAAATAATAATAATAACAGTGCTTTATTATACAGATTTCTTCTTTTTTTTAACATAAATATACTTAATTTAATAACACTGAGAGGCAATGGTTTTTAACTTTAACTTTGGCAATGGTCTGCCAGGTTGGTAAAAGTTTTTTTTTTCATTTTAATGAAAAACTGTTTTTAAATCTCTAAACTATATATTATTCTATTCTATAAACTATATATACAAACAAAGAAATAAAATATATTATACTATATACATGCTTAATACTTATACGCTAATACAATCTGACGTACATATTTACATTCATACATACAGCAAAGACACTCACACAACTAGAAAATATATTATATTTATACAGACAACTTAATCAATTTCCCCTCACATATATTAATAATTGAATTCTCTAATTATATCTAATTATAATTCTCTAATTATCTATATTGCCATGCTTTTTGGGCATATTTCGCCAGGCAGGCCCAATCCCTTCCATTTTATTATTGCCTGAATTCATCCCTGGAGAATAAAACACTTCCAAAACACCGTCTTCGAATTTCCTTTAAAATAGAACAGCGTGCCAGAAAATTGAAAACGTCCTCTTTTTCTTGTAAATCGCATAACGAGCAGTCGAAATTACCCCCCTCGGCCCATTGTCTGTCATTTAAGAATAATAATTCCCCCCTACATTTTATTGTTGAAATATTTAGAAAGTCGTTTACATACGCTTTAGTACCTAAATTCAGATCTAGTGTTTTGTAAATAGGATGGCAACGGCTGCTCATGGCAGCAAACAAACTATCTTGTTTACTGCGATAACGAACAGGCTCGACAACAGCAAACATCCGACCCTTAAACTTCCCTCCGTCGGATATTCTTTTATCAAAAGGCACGTTATATTTGTCTGATAATATTTGCCATTCCGTAAACCAAAACCAGTTAATGGCTATGGCCTCTTTTGCGAAATAGTTTGGCAACCGCTCTCCTGGTACTCTTGTTATTGAGATGGAGATGTTTTTGAGTACTTTCTCATTACATGTCTAGAATATTGACGTCTTAGAATTCAAACCCAATGTTCAATGCCTGTCACAAATAAATATATTTTAAATACGATCCTTTTTTTTTATGATATTCAGTTAAATATTTTTTTAAATGTTTAAGTATTTTTATTAAAAAGTACATGATTTTATTTGTTTTATCAGTTTGTTATATTTTTTTGTATTTTGACATGACGAGTTTGAATAAACTATGTTAATTCATTAAAAGTTCTGCCTCACCACCCGTTGTTTTATAATAGCTTTCATTAATCGAACAAGTAATTTATAATTAATCAGAATTTAATTAAATATCCGTAAGTTAATTTTGTATTATAACTTTTTTTTTAGGCTATTGGTTCGCACCATTCTTGTGCATTAGTATATTATGTTATAATTTGTTCTAAAGGTGACCGACAGCAAGACTTTGTACGGCGGTGATATGATGACTACAACAAAGATCATTAAGAAGATGGCGCAGAAGATGTCTTTGGATATTCAAACCTTTCCGGATCCACGGCAGAGAGAAGCCATCGTATCCGAACTACTTCACGGTGTCGTTAAAACCGGCAGCAATCTTCTCGACAGCGCACAACTGGCTTCGTGGAGAGATCTCACGCACAAGGAACAAATGAGGGTGGCCACGTCTCTGCTCGTAGGTTTGGAAGAGAATTCGTTCCTGCTGGCTGATACCGTCGTGCGGGAAAAGACCGTCACTCACTCTGTCAAGAATATCCGTAAGTCAATTTTGTATTTAAGACGGTAAACATAATTTTATTTTATTAACTCGTCAACTAATTGTCAGATGTTTCTAGAAATAGACTATTTTTGGTGTAAGCAGATGCACTTAGTGATGCGAAAACAGCTTAAAATTTAAATTTCAATGTTGGTATCTCATTTACTTGTTAGAACAAATTGGCTTTCAGTTTTCCATTTTTGGTACAGTTCTTCTGTCATCTCCCCAGTTTATTCTAAATACAATTTTACATCCTTTTTTTTTAGAACTCTTTGTTTTCAAGATAATTCACAATGATTGAATGAAGCCCGAACCTTAAATAGAAGAAACAAAAATCAATAACAGAACAATTTAATTAAAAGTTATGTTTATTGTACTACCCTTATGCACACACTTCAATGACGTAGTCATCATCCTCAGAGGGCTTTAACACTACTGAACTGAACTAGTCTGCACCCAATTCCACGTTCACCGTGCAGTACAGAGAGCCCATAAGCCATGTTATCCTTACGATAGTCTCAGCGATAATAGCCAACTAAAAAACATCAACTCCCATGCTACGCTCGGTCAGTTGACGCAACCCGCATGACAATAAACATGATGTTCGCTGTAATGGTAGTAGCATGTCTATTCTCCCTTAAGACCTGTACTGCACGGTGAACGTGGAATCGAGTGTACTCCATCCTCCCCACTCCTCTCCGTTCATGCCTGTCACTATTATCACAATGCGTCTACAGTTGTGGACAACGTAACTCTGAACCAGGAAAAAGCTAGCGTCTAACGGATGTACAGCGGATGTGAAGCGATCCTGGTTCAGAGTTACGCTGTCCACAACTATAGGTGGGGAGTAGGAGGAGCGACGTAAACCATTGCAAGCTTTAATAAATATAAATAAAAATATAAATCCTTTAAATATTCATAAAATAAACTTAAATATAATAAAAAATACAATAAAAATGTAAAATAAAAATATATAATAAATAAACTTAATAGGCTAACAAAATGAACTGAGTTCAAATTACTTTTGAATAATTTGCCGCCTGAAGTGATAGACTTAAAGTCATAAATAAATTTGTTAAAGTGATTTCAAAATGGATTTTTGCTCAGGAAAATTTAAAAAACTATTATAGTGAAATCTAAAAAACCAATATATCAAAATTAAGCTTGAGAACAGAATTACAGAATAATTATTTTTTTCTGTTTCAACTAATTTTTAGTATCAAGGATTTATTTTCTGCTTCTGCCATGGGTTCTTCATTTCTCGATGGTAACCCCAAATCAGGCTTTTCTTTAAAAATACTGTCCGATTGAAGATCTATCAACTCCATTTGCAAACGAACTGGTGCCTGTGAAGCTTCAAAATTGAATGGATTGTTGAAAATTGGGAATTCCATTTCATTCATTTTGTGGAAGTCTTCAAAACGATTGTTGAATTCCGTGATCAGATTTTGCATAAGTTGAGAATATTGATCAAATTTTTTTTTTTTGGTTCACTGTGCCAAACGATTTTAAATGAGGGAAATGATCCAAAGTTTGATTTTTCACCTGTTTTTCCCACAGCCTCAACTTTGTTTCAAAGGCTTGAATGCATGAATACATTTGAGTGACAATCAGATGTTTACCCTGTAACTTTACATTCAGATCAGTCAAGTGTTTATTCATATCTACCAGAAAGGCGCAATCAACCCACCAGTCATTGTCATAATCAATTGGGTTGCCTGTTTCTAACATGAAAGCTTGAATAGGGTCACGTAATGCAAAAAATCTTTCTAAAACTACTCCTCGACCGAGCCAACGAACTTCGGTGAAATAAGGGACATCAGAAAACTTGTCGTCCAAATCTTGTAAAAACTGCCTGAACTGTCGGTGATTTATTCCTTTGCTCCTTACAAAATTTACTATTTTAATTATAGGTTGCATGACATGGTCCATTTTTAAATGTTTGGATGCCAATGATTCCTGATGAATTATACAGAGAAATCCCACAAAATTCCCTGATGTTTTCTGTTTTAATTTAGTTACAACGCCCGAATGTTTGCCAGTCATGTGTCTGCTAGAACCTTTTTTCTATTGTTTGTTTGGGGCCTAGACAATGGAGTGGGGCATTTAGAAGAAATGCACGTTATGTAACGAAAGCAAAATTGCCTGTACGGGTGTAAAAGCTTTGAACAAAAAAGAGATAGAGAGATATTAAATAGTAGTAACAGATTTGTCTATTAATATTAAGTTAACTTAATTAAGACTCTCTCGCTTGTCTAGGCACGCGCTGCCTTTGAAATTACTTATAAATGTAGTGTGCGCATTTTAAAACTTCCGTAGAGGAATCGAGTGAAGTCTAAAACCTCTAAAAACATGATTCTTCTTTCTGTGACACATTGCGATCGCAGGCCGTATCTTTGACACCCCTGCTTTAGATATTTAATTACTGTACTGTAATAATTAAAATTGTATTTTTTACAATGTAAACCGTTTTCTTTTAATGTTTACTTTTAATTACCAATAGTCTGTGATTGTGTTCAGAACGTCAATTTGTTAGCCTATATAAGTACATTGTAGTACAGTAAGTACAAGTCCAAACCGCTTGAAACATCTAAAAATAGTATTCATCAATAATGGCTTTCATTGTTTTGGGCCCTTTGACTATTTATAAATGAACTTGCTATATTCGGATTTTTCCATATTCGGATTGGCCGGTCGCCACATTAGTCAGAATATGACAGGTTGTACTGCATTTATAAGCATCTCTGATAACAATAATTTATTTACAAACTCCTTCCAATAGCTCAAACAACTAAAAATTTTGTCACAATTCTCACGCCGCATATAACAGAAACACCTGAAGTCAAAAACAAACAAAAAATAGTTTTATCTGTGATAAAATAACAAGTCGACCAACCCTGTAAAATTAATAAAAGCGACAAAACATTGAGTAGGATTAATTAAAGCAGATCTTTGTCAAACAAGGAACTGTAGGCCATTGGATTAACTAAAATTATTTATATTTATGTTTCCAGAGTAATTGTTTGGCTTTGCTTTATATTTTATATAATATTTTACGATGTTATTTAATTACAGTCTTAAGCGTAAGAGTTCTGGAAATCCGCAACGTCGGTACAGAACTGTTCCCGGTTCCCGGAACGATAGACCATTGGGGAGGAGGCGGAATCGAGTCCATCGGAGGCAACTGGATACGACTGGAAAAAGGAGCGTTGTTGGAGAACAGCGAAGGAGGTTTGGTCAGACTCGTCTTTGTCGCTTTCGATCGTTTAGAAGAAATCTTACAACCCGAAGCTTACAACGTGACTCACTTGATCAACAGCAAAGTAATCTCCGCTTCTCTCGGCAAAGGCCGACACATTCAACTGTCGGAACCGGTTACTGTAGGCTTGAGACATTTACGCACAGAAAATGTAACCAATCCGTCATGCGTCTTTTGGGACTACACAATGAGGTAAATAAAAAGGATAAATACTATATATAATATTTTAATTTCATATTTAACCTTCGAAGGACGATATAGCATTTCGATGAAAAAAGTAAATTTGCCAATTCAGAAGTTGCTGAATATTTTTTTTTTTTTTCTTATTTACGAGTTTGGTTTTGCGATCGTTTTGTATTTACCAATAAATAATCACTGGGAAAGAGAAAATATGTTCACAACAAAAACGTGTCTAAATAAAAGTGAATTTCAGCTTAATGGTAATGATCGACTTCAGCCAACGTCCTAGAAAATTGCGCCTGTATCGTCAATTCTTTTAAAGTTGATGATCCTGTAAATTTCCCCCATTTATCCGATACTTTTAAAAATCAGCATCTGAATCACCTTCATTTCTTTTCAAGTTATCGGAGGATTGGTGATTTTTCTGTCAGACACCTCGCCCACTGGTACTTTTCAAATTAGAATCCTGTGGTGACACCGCTGTCGCAGATACTCATAAAATTAATGTTCTAGTGGATGGCGCCTGTGTCACCAATACTTTTTAAAATTAGCAATCCTCTTGACTCATCTTAATTTTTTTAGAGAACGGTTTTCGGTCTGAAATGATCGGAAATTGCACTTTATTCACAATACTTTAAAAATTAGCAATCCCGTTGTTGGCTGTTATCCTGTTACCACTGATCATTTTTAATTTAATGGTCTAGCCAATGGCGTCTTTTCACCTATGCTTTTTTTTTTTAAATTAGCCCGCTTTTATCTTTATTAATTTTAGGGGAAGATTGTCAAAGTATCGGTATTGGCACAACCTCTCTAGAAAATTCCCACTTTAAATTTTTTTTGGAAACAAACTATAAATTAGTTTGTTTACTTTTTCTTTTATAAAAAGTAACATCAGGAAAGACTTTTAACTCTAAATTTATTTGAACAAGGAGTACATCAATATGTCAGGCGTTTATTTATTACTAACTTTAAATTCAATTTGGTCTTGTTACGCGCTATTAATTTAGTTTAAAAAATACTAAATGTTTGTGTTTTAGCACATGGTCGGACGAAGGCTGCCGAGTAGAAGCAACAAATAGGACTCACACAATCTGTCAGTGCGACCATTTAACCAACTTTGCCATTCTGATGGACGTACAAGCCACCTATCTTCCACCTACGCACCAGATGGCATTGCAAATCATAACTTACATCGGATGCATCATATCTGTTATCTGTCTTGTATTGGCTATCATAACTTTCCAGTTATTTCGTGGATTAAAGGTAAGGGTGGCGTATACTTAGTTGTACTGCAGTACTAGGACTGGATAATGTATTAGGCTGATACAGTTTTATGGATAAAATACAAAAGGCCATCTAGATATGCTGACGTAGTTCAGATAAATTTCATATGCAACATAAATTCCTAAACAAATTTTTATAATGGCCTAACAATAAAAAAAAAGGAAAACTTCAATAGTCAGGAACTTATTTTTTTCAAATTCAGAATATTACATTTTTTGGAAAAGAGGTGGCATTTTACTTTTTTGTAAACGTAAAGGAATTTGACTTTTGTGTAATCTTATACTGCTAAATTATACATTTACACTGTTAAATAAAATACAATGTCCATTTTATTTACTTTCAGTCGGACCGTACGACAATTCACAAGAACCTGTGCGTTTGCTTACTGATCGCAGAAGTATTGTTCCTAGCAGGAATTGGGCAGACAGATCAGGCTATCTTGTGTGGCGTCGTTGCTGGTCTTCTGCATTTCTTTTTCCTTTGTGCTTTTGCCTGGATGTTTCTCGAAGGTTTGTAAAAGAATTCAATAAGTAACAATTTTGTATCGTGTAAATTATTGGTAAAACTATTGCCAAAAGGCAATCAAATACGTATTATTGTAAAACCTTTACTTTACCCAGAGTTATACACTTTAATACAGCTTGAAGGTTCTTCAATATTTAGCTGACAGGGTATAGATAATTTGACTGTCAGCTAAATATTCAGTAGGCTAGAAATAATCTTTCAACTTACTGTTCTAGGTTTTCAGCTGTATGTTATGTTAATCGAAGTGTTTGAAGCAGAAAAATCTCGTATCCGATGGTATTACTTGTTTGCCTACGGTGCTCCATCCCTCATCGTAGCGGTTTCGTGTTTCATCGACCCTCTCAGCTATGGAACAGACCGTTACTGTTGGTTAAGAGCCGACAATTTCTTCATCTTCAGTTTTGTTGGTCCTGTCATTGCTGTGATACTCGTAAGTGAAATAATAATCGTTTACTTTTATAATATGCTCGTTGGATACGAAAGTACAACTTTCTTTTCAGGTCAGAGATTGCTTTTAGGTAAAAAAGAGTATTTCAACCCAAATTATTGAAACACGGGTGCATTCAAATTTACGCTAAGAGTGTTTCTGAAAATGTACAATTAATGTTCAAAATGGCAGCTATTTAAATTTTTTAACCTCAAATATCTTGAAAACCATTAACTTTACACGAAATTTACGAGACCAAATTGTTTAGCGTTTTTAAAAACAAACAAAATTCCTGAGTCAGATTTGCATTTTTTATAAAATTTGGGAAATATATTTATTATTATTATGGCAGCCTTTATTTAAGTGGTTAGATATTTAGATTCTGGACTATCTGTTATATAATAAAGTACAATACCTTTTATTTTCCGTCACTGAACCTCTTTGTTTAAAACTTGTTCAAAGTTTTTGACGCGTTTCGAGAATTTATCTCATTAGAAAGTCCCTTTTATGCATGGAGGACGTAAAAACGTTAAATACACGTACACAAACACACAACACATGTAGCTGCGCATCTTACGACTCCCGGATGTCGACGTCTTACTTGAGTCGATATCCGGGAGTCTTAAGATGCGCATCTACATACTATGTTTTTTAAATGTGTTGTGTGTGTTATGTGTTTCTGTACGTGTATTTAACGATTTGACAACCTCCATGCATAGAGGGACTTTCTGATAATGGGATAAATTCTCGAAACGAAAACTTTAAAACAAGGTTTAAACAAAGCGGTTCACTGACGGAAAATAAAAGGTATTGTATTTATTATATATATTGGTGACCTGGATACTGGGAAAATGAATTCATTATCAAGTTAAAGGTAATATAGACTCTTATGGATTGAATGCCTCTGCTCATGAGCATTGGACCAGGGAAGGTTTAAATATTAAAAGTAACCGTTGTCACTATAGACAACATTGAAAAGCTTTGAAAATAATGCTGTCAACTGTTATAACAGTGAAGCAACTAAATATAAAATCTTTTAAAGGTATAATAAAGGAAATGTTAGCTGTAACTGTAGTGAGATCTTTGATTTTGCCCTTTTGATATTAGTAAAAGATACTCCTGGTCAGAAAGAAAACACTTTTTGAATTGTAGAAGTGAGATCATTATTTATACATATTGCACGTCTAGTTAGTTATTTTTGTATCATTAGTGTACCATACCCACAGGACCACATGCTTATATATTAGAAGTTTGTACTTACAGTACACCATCTCGTGGTCTAATTACTCACCTTGTAAAAGCTACCGCGGTTTCGAAAACACTGGGTTTCCATCATCAGGCCGTAGAATTACAGTCAAATCACCCAATCGAGGTCGTCACATAAGTATGAAAACAATTAAAAAAAACACAACACACAAACGTTAATAGCACGTACATATTACTTTGGCCAAAATATCGCGTGCAATACCGGTAACGGGCAAATCTAGACTCACGGATATCGCACCCGAGTCGAGTTTGGTTTGCGTATCGCATGTGATATTTTGGCCAAAGTAATATACACGCAGTTAACGTTTGTGTGTTGAGTTGTGTTTTTGAATTGTTTTTATACTTATCAGCTCGATCGAGTGATTTGACTGTAGTTGTACGGCCTGATGATGGAAACCTATTGTTTTCGAAGCTGCGGTTAAAAGGTGAAATATTAACCCACACAGCATTGCGTCTGTACCTTTACACCATCAGTGAATACACAAAGACCTCCTAGAGGTTGCACCAAGTAGTGACCCAGCAGCTCATGCTTGGACTCTTGTAAAAAATTTAATAAGTGTATTTAAAATCATACGGAACATAACATTTAAAACATATTTTAGTGCTGATCTCTTTAAAGAAAAATAGCTAACTATAGTTAAAAATATACTTTTTTTCCTTCCCGGGGGGGGGGGGGGGGGGGGGGGCAAAGCCCCCTCTGCCCATAGGTATGGGTGCCCATGTGGTTAATGTTACTAGCATCCGATAAAAGTTTTTTAGGTTAATTATTATTATCAGTATTTATGTTAGTTGTTATCAGTATTAAATCGAAAAAATCATCTTTAATGGTAAAATATAATTTCATACTCCACTCTTTTTTCTTTTTAGAACATTATAAATAAATAATAACAAAAGTTAAGAGACAAAATAAATTGTAATTTTAGCTCATGATACACATTCGTACAGATTATATTATGCTTTTAATCATACTTAACTCCATTCTAAATAAGTATTTTTCCGCCAACGCAATAAGAACGCAACCTTTAGATAAAGGATTGGTCTAGAGGCAGCAACAGAAATTAAATGTCTGATAGTCTGTGGCTGCATGAAGCCCGGCCAACCGAACCAACTGTGTATTTGTCTCAGTCACAGACGTGTAACGTCTTAGATATTTTTTGTTGCTTGTCACAGGTTGTGACTGCTACTTACAAAGTCACAGTCCGTGAAATATTGCTCGTCTATAGTTTTAGGACCTACGTTCACACAAACGTTTTATTTCTTAATAAGTTCACTGCCCTATTTCATAAACACCTTGTTTGTATACGAACAAAAAATTCACAGATTTGTTTTTTTGTAAAAAAAGGTTTGTAAGACTGATTGTAACTTCATTAAAAGTGAAACACTAAATTAAAAAAACTATATTTTTAATTACAAAACATAGTATTCACTCCATAAAGCTACTTATAGCTAAGAAAGAAAGACACAAATATATAAATATGTGCACAATAAAATGTTATTAACCTAACCGACATTCCGTATCGAAGACGGTTTAGTATAACAAAATTTCTAATAATATTAAGATAAATTTTTTTTTTAAGTTTGAGGAAAAAGCCTATAGACAGAATTAACAAAATATTTCAATAACAAATGAAACTATAAAAACAAATTCATTTTAAGGGCTGGTTTGAAAATTCAAACTCAAAAGTTATCCGACTTTAATTTTTCTTCAATCATTATCACAAACTGTTCTTGCTTTGTTGAAATTTAAGAAGCTCAGTTCACACTACATGGCCCCACCACTGCATGGCCCCACCACTACATGGTCCCACCACTGCATGGTCCCACCACTACATGGCCCCACCACTACATGGATTGTTTCTTGTAAGTGTGAACTATAGAAAGTGTAAAAACAACAGACTTTACAGATTAAAAACACACGACACACAATCGGGAAGCAAAGCTACCTACGTGGTTGTGTCACTCCATTGAGAACTTCTAATCTTAAACTAAGAAAGCCTGTTTGTTTTTTCAGAGTTATTACGAGGAATCGCACTTTGCAAACAATTTTTGCTGCATTGGTTTTCGTGTTGTGTCCGGAGAAAGAAATGTTTTGTTAAAATCAGGCGAAAATATTTTTGTAGTCACTTCAGTTACTTTGTCGATATCTGGTGTTATAACGATGTATTCGTGTTGCAGGCTAATCTAGTCTTCTTAAGTATGGCAATCTACATGATGTGTCGGCATGCAAATGCCTCAGTGTCCATGAAGAGCAAAGAGCATTCTCGCCTCGCCAGCGCAAGGTCAGTAAAGTGATAACATTAACTTCAGTTATTGTGTTTTAGTTTGATGTAAGCGAATAATCGAAAATTGTAATTATTTACATTTTATGAACAAACCGTTGGCGTTTTAACCTTTTTGGACTGGCGTCGCGTTCACACGCCTGCGGTAAACTGTCCGCACCGACTACGGTCGCGTTTATACGTTTTGGAACTTTAACGTTTAACTACTATCGATTTAACGCAACCGGTATAATTCTATTACCTACATGTGCTGCAATCTATTAGCTTTAAAATGAACTACTTACAATATTGATCGGAGGCTGCTGACAGCAGAAAGTAGAGAGAATAAAATTATGTTAACATCTTTACGATCACTAGGTTTGTCTAAGTGTGTTAGTAAGGCTTGAGTAGACCCAGTTGGCGGGCGAGTCGAGTGGTTTCAGCAGACAGACAGCTGCTCGCCCACTCGCCTTCCCCCACCACCAACAGTTTTATACTGCCACCTTACTCGCCCTGTGTAACCGTTCAATCGAGTGGAGAGTGCGAATAAAGAAACGTGTTTTTGCGCCATTTCGTCATACCTATTTTCATACTTTTCTATACTGCATGCGAACGGACATTTCTAAAATGCAGCGAGTACAAACTGGGGCCGAGTCAGCTTGCCCTTCTACTCGACCAATGTAACCCAGTCCTAAACATGGCCGATTCACGACAGTCGTATGCGGGATTTTTCTTCTTAATTTATGCAAATATAATGCAAAATTTTGCTAAACGAAGAGTCGGATGACGAATGTGAAAGTGAACATTCTGGTGATATTTGGACTGACAATAAATGTTATTCCATCATCCATGACGGGTTTCTCCGTGCTTTGGTACTTGTCACACAAAAATAAAATTTTAGAATTACAGTACAGTCTCGCTATTCCGGACTTGACGGGACCGGACCCTGTCCGGATTAGTGAAAGTCCGGATTAGACGGAAAAAGCCTAAAAAACGCATGAAATGTATACCGTTTGTGTTTTTAGTGAGAAAACGTATTAAAACTGGTGTTTTGGTAATACAGTATACAGTAAATATCAGCGACCACAGAATTAAATAGACTAGTCAAGTCGAACGCAAGAGTGAAGCTAGTTTTAGAGTCAAATACTCACACAATATGACGGATGCAAGTCGCGAGCCGAAGGCCGCCCGCCCGTACATGTTGCCACATTACCCGCGAAATGAAGCTCGTGTTCTAACTGTTGTATGATAGAAACTACAATAGCCAATTTTTTCAAAAAATACTTTTTAGAAAATTTAGCTTTTCAGCTACATTTCTCTCGCTTGCATGACGCACCTGCCCTAAAAGCAAAATATTTTCTCGCAATGCAACTTTTTGATGTCACGAATTAAAAAGTATAAAAAAGTTTGGACTTTATTCGATTTTTAAAGTGC
>JAGFPH010002719.1:21910-36894 GCA_018207615.1 Philaenus spumarius | reverse complement strand
GATCATGCTCCAGGTGAAGAACATAAAACAGCATTACCCGGCCGTCTCAACCGTACCCTCTGTTCAAATCCTAAAGTCAGCATAGTTTCTTCAGGTAAATAAAAACAAAGATGATTACAGATCTCGGTGCGAATGCTGGCACTTGGCCTTGTCTTGGCATAATGGGCGGGGTGTGGGGGGAGAACGTAAGTGGAGACAAAAAAACATTTTCCTACACCGCTTTCTACTGTGACTCATCCTTTCAAGGAACTGAGACCTGTTATAAAAGCTTTGTTAACATCTCAAGTTGATTATAGTATGTTAAAAAAGACCTCGGATATAAGTTGAAAAGTATAAAATTGGAACATGGAACTGGTTTATCTGCCCGCTGGGAGTACTGATGTTTTTAGTATGGTTAGTAGCCGATTGTCCAAGCGCCAGCATTCGCGCCGGGATCTGTACTACTGTATTATATAAATAAATAAGGCACTAAACAAAAGAAAATTAATTTGCACATATGGTTTTTTATTTGATGAATTTAACTCGTTGAGTTCCAAGTTACGTTTGGCTTGTTGACCCCTCCTATCATGGGTTATTTTCAGGGAAATTTTAAATAATTGCATTCCGTGCGTTATAGACTGTTTTTATGTATGTAATTCAAATGTAGTGTTTTAATATTGCACCTAGGTTTGCTAAATGAATGCACGCGCTGTAAGCTGCAATGAGGCAGGAATGCATCCTGCCAATTTGGAAGCACCCGACAGTATTCCAAACAGAAGTTACAGCTTTACTTGAATGTATCGGAGAAAAATTTTGTTTGCATATTTAAGGGTCGGCTCTAGCTGTCGGCCATGTTGGCTGACACTCCATAAGACCAATGTTAAATTAAAATACAAATTTTTCCTTTATTTTTGATCGGAAAATTATAAACGATATGTCATTTTAAAGCTATGGTCAATATGCATGCAAATGGCTTTTTAAAAATTAAGAAAAATATTTTGTTTAATATTTATTAACAATTTAAAACATTGATTTTTAATATTTTTTTATGTTGTCACTATTAATTATAGCGAAAAACTACCAAGCCATTCGCCTGAAGAATTTTGTCCCCAAGATTTTAGTATTTTTTTTAAAACGCTATTTGAAAAATTGCGGGTTTTAAATGGATTTAGGCTGAGCAATGTCCGTGTAACCTACCGCCGCTATAGGGTGATTTTAAATATTTTTTTACGTTGTAACTATTAATTATAGCGAAAAATTACCAAGCCATTCGGATGAAGAATTTTGTCCCCAAGAGTTTGGTATTTTTAAAAAAACGCTATTTGAATAATTGCGGGTTATAAATGGATTTACGATGAGCAATGTCCGCGTAACCTACCGCCGCTATAGGGAGTCGAAGGTTGCTTTCTGTTTTACTAGAGCCGACCCTTAACTGTAAAACTCATGTTTTAGAGATTCTCTGGGGGCTATTTGCTATTCACAGAGTTTTTTTTTTTTAGCTTTTTTGAATGCATTTTTAACTATTTTCAAAGAAAAAAATGTATATCAATCACGTAATAACAGCAATTGAAAAGTCAATACTTGCAATTTGTAGTAAGCAGATATTGACTAAAAAGAAAGCATGTTGAAAAATAAAACACTACTAAATAAACAACACTGTCTATATATTAATGACAATCAAAATATGTACATAGTTTTAAAACTTCTTCTTTCTGGCTATGGGCCATGCCCCGCTAGACTTTCCTCAACACCCCCTCTCTCTTTCAAAGCCAGAGCAGCCCGGATGCTCGCTACTCATGCTTGACTAGAAGTAAAAACATTTTTTGTTTTTCCCCGCGATCTGCACCCTAGGCCTTGGCCTAAGTTGGCCTTGTGGGTAATCCGGGCCTGGGCAAGACTAGAACGCGGAAGGAGGTGGAGCTCCTCACTTTTTGGTCCATCTAGGCAAATTGCATCCGCCATCCGTAAGGTGAGCTGAGCAGGTGCAATGCAAAGAAGGACATGGCCACCTTAGAAAACAAACGTAAAGAATGGACATCTTCACCGGAGACTCCAAATGCAGGAAATATGACCTGCAGGAGAAAACCGCAGAACATCCGATCTGTGAGTGTGAGAGGCTTGAACAGTTGAGTTATGAAACTAACCAAGGGACAAAATATCCACCTGGACAACCTTGTCAAAACGATCCTTAGGTTCGCTGAGAAGGACCTTGACATGGTACCTAGGGGTTTGACATCCTTTATATGGGAATGCAATAAGCCCTTGTGGTTGTGACGCGCTTACGGATTGGACCGCCCACTTAGGAAGAAGATGAAGCTGCAACGAAAAAATTCATTATTTAAAAATGTATACAATTACAGTAGAGTCCCGCTATTCCAAACTAATTGGGACGGAACACTGTTAGGTTTAGCGGGAATTCGGAATAGGCGGATTTCATGAATAGTATCAACGTATTGACTTGTTAAGGCGTAAGTTAAATGCGGAGACATCTGCTAGTGTCAGTTCTATCATAGATAATGAATAATAAAATAGATCATGCATGCATACGGGGGCTGTGTGCCGAAAAAAAGGTTGTCACGAAAATAGTGCATGATCGCGCCGCGAGGTAGCGCTAGGGAGAAATCATTGGTAGCATTGGTATTTCACACAGCTTCCGTCGTTTCCCCAATCCACTATCGTCGAATTTCCAGTGGAACGAAATATTGCATTGGATCGGAGTTCTATTAGGTTATCCAAATACAATGGTTCTATACAGCGTTGATCAACTCGGAGGATAGCGAGGAGGAGGTGAACGCTTAAACTGAACTCATATCACAGACTCGGCAAATGCTCTTGACCTCGCCTTAGTGTAGGTTTGTACCATCCGTTTTTTTCCTTCCGTTGCGTTAAGAAGATGTTTTCTTCTAAAAACGGAAGAGATGGGGTAGGTTGTTCAAACTGTCCGTTTTGTCATCCCTTAGTCTGTCCGTTAGTACCGCATCGTCTTGAAAAAAGATAGAGACAAAATCAAATTTGTTCGAGATAACGAAAACGGATGGACGCAAGTGGCAACAACACTACCAGTGCCTAGTTGTTGTATCTAATCCTTCCTTTTTTCTGACGAACCCGGTATCCTTTTCACCGGATGCTAGTTGCGGTAACTTCCTTCCCGCAAAGTGGATGGAAAATGTGAAGGAAACAAAACCAGCTTTCATTCCAATTTGGTTTTAGGCACCAAGCTTAGACTATTGTATGTCTCTATTTAACTTATTTGTACAACAATAAATGTACTTTTTTTCGTGAATGTCTCTCCTGCTTTTACGTTTAAAAAAAATCAGTATTTTTTCTGAACTCTGTTCGGAATACGTGGATTTTCGGAATACGCGGATTTTCGGAATACGTGGATTTTCGGAATACGCGGATTTTCGGAATAGTGGGACTCTACTGTGGTAGCTTGGCTCTATCCGAGGGAGGACTCCACTGGTTAAAGTAGTCGCATGAATGAAGCAAAGATTGACCTACCAATAACCACAACTCTGTTGCTATTGCTTGATCAAGGAAGGAGGCAAAATGAGTACTAAATCTTTTTGTGTCTGTGGTATCAGATTATTTAAATAAAAGCCATTGCGTAGTAAAATATGTAAATTCATTCAGTCTTTCAATCATGCGCTCGCATTTACACAGCACGATGTCGCTCTAGTGGCCCGTGCTCGCACCAATGCATGTTTGATTTGGCTTTTCTTTCTCACTATACTATAGTATAGAGAAAGTATAGTGATTGCAAAAAAAAATCGATGTTGAGATTTTTGTGGAAATATCCGTTTTGGGACCCCCTGAGTCCAAAAAAGTGGTTTTTACAAAATGTCTGTCTGTATGTATACAAAGCTAGAGAGAAAACTATTCTATCGATTTCAACCAAATTTGCACCAGACATGTCATGTAGGCCTGTATAGATGTACGAAAAAGGGTTTTGAAAATTTTTGAAAAACAACCCCCTTTTTGGCCAAAAAACCTCCAAAAAATCAGTTATTATTTTTTTATAAAAAAAACTGCTCTAACGATTTTGATAAAATTTTGCTTATTTGTGTAGCCTTTAATGTGCCATACCATATGCAAAAAACCGCATCTTTCTAAAAATTCTCGTTTAGCTAATAATAATTATAATAACTTATTTTTGAGGGTTTTTGGCCATTAAGGGGGTTGTTTTTCAAAATTTTTCAAAACCTTTTTTCGTGCATCTATAAAGACCTAATTGACGTGTTTGGTGCAAATTTTTTCGAAATCGATCGAATAGTTTTCTCTCTAGTTAATAATAATAATATTTATTAGTTAATCTCCAACTTTAATAAAAAATCACCTCTCCTACCCCACCCTACAAGTCACAGTGAATCTGTTTAGTAATTTAAATATGTTTGTGAGAAAGTATGTGCCAGTTCCTGGTACCGTTTCTTTGTTCAGTTACATGACTATGGTAAAGAAGGCTGTAGCTTATGTGGTTACGTTTGTGAGTGTTTAAAAGCTTCAAAAAAGCAAATTAGCTTAAAAGAAATAAGCGAATATTTTATGAACTATAATTTCAGTGATTTATCTGATTTTAGTTTCCATAATGATGCAAAAACAGTTTATTACAGTGGAAATGGTGACCGAGGAAATAAAAGTACGGGTGAAATCGTATCCGACAAAACTCGTATCAAATATCAGATATTTCATAGTTTGTTTATTTATAAACAGTAGTTTATGTGTATGAAATACCGGTAATATAAACAATTTGTATTGTGTAGGTGGAGAAAGTGAAACAATGGTTAGCAAATTAGCAAAGTTCCACGCGTTATTAGAGACATCACTACTAAACCTTGACGATCTGCGGCATCTCAGTTGGTCAGGAATCCCTGTGGAAGTGCGACCCATAGCTTGGCGTTTATTAGCGGTATGAATTTTATTAATTTATTTACTATAACTACTAAATATACGCATAATGTGACTGTGCAACGTTCGCTTTTTCAAATGCGAATGTTTAAATTGATTGATTAAAAAAAATATGCTCAAAAGTAATACTTTAAAAACAGTATTAACCTTAAGTATTACTGAGAGAGTTTGCTCTTCAATAAACTGTACCGTAAAACATTATTTGAGGGTAAATATTAGTTTATGGAAAGAGTACAATATATAAAACACATTTTTCATGTCTGTTAGTTTATAGAGTGAGAACCAGCGATTAGATTTTGTAGGTACAGTATAACTTGGCTAATTCGAACGTTTGTAATTCAAAATTACCGTTAATTCCAAGTTTCGGTTCGGTCCTTTCAACTTTATATATCAATGTAAACAAATTATGGATAAGTACGAAGCCAATTTCTTTAATTCGAAGTGCAACATTTTTCAGCATAATGCAAATATGTTCAGGCCATAATTTTTATAATTGCGTTAAAACCACTTCTATAATTGTGTCATGTTCCTTGACTTGTTAGCTTTTTAAATTTATCTGTATAACTATTATGTAATAATAAGTTAACCATCTTTGGACTTATTATTTTAAAACTTACTGTATTACAAATACAGTAGACTCCCGATGAACGGGGATAATGGGTGGCAGGGGTTTCGCCGAAAATCGAAATCGCTGTTAATCCACAAACAGCCTAAAACGACCTTCAAATGGCTAAAAACGATTGTGAGTCTAAAATAACTGCCTAATATTTAGCTCTAGAGAAGGCTTGGTTTAATAAGAACACTAAAAAGTTAAGTTTTATTTGATACTGTACCTTTTAATTTGAAGAAAAATCATTTCACACACACACACACATAAATTACACAAAATTATTTACATTTTCTTCAAAATAAAATAAGTAATGTCAAAAACTCTACTGTAATTTAGAAAACAAATCCTTGATAGATTTTTGTTTTTTGACATTTGCTTCTTTTCTTATAATCCTTGATCTAATTTTACGCAACACTAATAAATCATACTGCGTAGTGCCTGCTTCCCTCTCCAAAAATTCCAGCAGATCTTCCGCGTAATGGCGTGCCTACCAGGAGGATGAACCTTGCGCGCTAAACGTTTCAGGTTTCGATGTTGACTTATTTACAGCTTCAATAATTGTTTTTTAACTGTTAAACACAAACACTTTCTAATATGATTGTATACGTATAATAATTTTTAAACATTCATAAAACTTATTTCAGTTCTGCTTATTTGTTTTAATAGTACAGCAAACTTTACGTTTATTTATATATTTAAATTTTTTTTCGCGATCGCCGTTAAGCCGCAACGCCGTTAATCCGCTCACCGTTAATCGGGAGTCTACTGTATATAGTTTAATGGATGACTATTGATTAACTAAACCTGTGTACTGGCAATACATCATGTATGTATTATGTATTTATACAGTAAGACCTAGATAATCCAGCACTCGATAGTCCGGCAGACCCGATAGTTCGGCATCCATTATCTTGAAAATTGGCACTCATTAAAAATGGCAATTTTTGTAATTCTTGAGTGATTTAGGCCCGGTCTACACCGTCTATTGACTCCGCATCCGTCAAAAACAGTGTGTAAAAATCTACTGCTCAAAAAACTTGTCCAAAAAAAACTTTTCAATCAACATTTCTCCTAAAAATCTAACCGATTCAAAACAATGTGCTCTCGTCGTCCTTTAAAAATGTTCCTGGTTAAAGGGACTGTTTAACACTTTCGTTGCTGACAGTATTTTGTTGAACGTATTCCACTTAATGAAGATTATTTGAACTAATTGAAGTCTTTGGAAAAAGATACATTGAATTTCTTGTAAATAGTTGTTCGGTTTAAAACCGCTTTGCACGGTTTTGAAGTGAAACGGGTTCGAAGAATTTGTGACAGGCTGGAGTAAAAATAGCAAACCCCCACCACGTACTGACTAACGGAAGCCATCAACAAACGGGAATGGAGCCGTCCCTACCTGAGGCCCATCAGTTAGCGGCAATCTTTCTACGCAGTTATTGTTACGTAGTTTCAACGCGTAATAATTTATGTTTTTTAAGAAACATAATTTTCAGTTCAGTTTTTATTTTGTGTATTGTAATGTTTTTGTTTGTGTGTTGTAACAACTCTTTAACAACCCAATAATAATAATATATATGTACACATAGTACATGTAAGTTTATTTATACAGTAGTTTATTCCCTGTTTAAAAGGAAGACCTCGATAATCCGGCATATTTGATAATCCGGCATATTCGATAATCCGGCATATTTGATAATCCGGCATATTTGATAATCCAGCATATTTCATAATCCGGCATATTTGATAATCCGGCACCACCTTATCCCCAAGTGTGCCAGATTATCGAGGTCTTACTGTACTTATTTATTTAATTAAGTAATGCTATCATTTCTTTTACGACATAAGCTTTACATTTCGTGACAGCCCGATAGATGATTCCATTTATCACCTATTTTAAGAACTGTTGAGTTGTTTGAAAAACTTCTGTTTATTTTACACTCTATAAGAAAGACGTAAAAAACATTTTATAAAAAGACTCTAAAAAAATTAAACTTGTGATTTTTAAAACTTACCAAAAACGTTATTGCTGAATCGACAAAGTTACATCCAAGATATGAATCCTATTCTTAGGATCAAGATCGACTTTATATTGAATTTTTTTTAAATTTCTATTCAAGAACTATGAAATCTTGCTCACCCCTAAAAATGTATTTGTCATCATTAATTTATTAATAAACTGTGAGCTTGACAAGTGAGAAGTTATTATTTAAAAATAATAATAACAATACACTAATTCTCACACACATACGTTAAATTATCAAACGCGTTTCAACGACAAAGTCGTCATCCTCAGTGATACATGAGCTACAACTATAACTAGTTTAGCCTAGGACTAGGCTACATATTTATACCCCTCTACAAGAGTGAGCATGGTCTAAGCGTATAAACAACCAATAGGGTTATCGTAACAACAGATAACAACAGAAAGTGAATAGGAGAGAGAGAAGGGGAGGGTAATATTATAGAATGGTGTTATATGCTTGTTTATTGTTGGCCTATATTATATTTCTTAATACATTTTCTTGTTGTTTGAAATCAAGTCTTGATTAACTTTTATTAATAGAGCGTATAATTAGATTCACTTATTGCTGTTTTATTATTGTTTTACATTACCGTTTTCCTTATTTAATTCATGTAACCAATGTATGCTAATTATGTGACATTGTTAGTGTTCTCCTTATTTTCATGGCCGTTACTTTTAACTTAGAAAGTTATTTTACTGTTTCTATATGTATTGTTATTATTTTTTTTGTTGCTAGTTTTCTAAGTTAAATCTATTTGTTAAATTACTTTTATCATTATTAATATTGCTTTGTAATATAGTTTGCTTAGATTAAATTTATTATTTTATAACAGCCTATAACTGTTATATATGTATCCAACACCATTCTGTAATATTACCCTCCCTCTCTCTCCTATTCACTTTCTGTTGTTATCTGTTGTTACGATAACCCTATTGGTTTTTTATACGCTAAGACCTTGCTCACTCTTGTTGAGGGGTATAAATAATGTAGCTCAGTCCTAGGCTAAACTAGTTATAAGTTTTTAGTTGTAGCTCATGTATCACTGAGGATGACGACTTTGTCGTTGAAACGCGTTTGATCATTAAACGTACGTGTGTGAGAATTAGTGTATTGTTATTATTATTTTAAAAAAAAGCATTATTTTAGTTATAAATAAAACTCATTTTGGTATTTTTTTCAAAGTTTGGAATAAAAATAAAATGTATTTCAAAAATCCAATAAATATTTATTATTTAACTTCTAAAAGAATCCTGAATCGTTTGAAATATTGTCACTCGTATTAAAATTATAAATTGATTTTGTTATTTTTCTATTGGTATTCCTTTATAAACTTATTGTTTGTTCTATTGCACAGGGTTACTTCCCAGCAAACTTAGAAAGAAGGCAAGAAGTTATGGAGCGTAAAAGATTAGATTATTGGAATTTAGTGAAACAGTACTACGATACAGAGAGAGATGAAACACACCAAGATACTTATAGACAAGTGAGTATGAGTCAACTGTCATTGTAAACACTGCTATAGGGCGGAGCTTTTTTGTATTCTTTTGCGATAACTACTCTCGTTGAAAAATCAACCGCATAAAAATGCTCTTACTTAAACACGGCTTACATCGTCTTGCAAGATGAGCGTCACTGTTCAGCTGTTTCCAAAGTAGGCCGGTAGATGATGCTACCGAGTTTGCAATTCTGGTATGATTACCGGCAGCTCGCGGATTTATTTAAAGTTAACAAAACATATCTTCACGCGGAGAAGTACGTTGCATCACAGTATCAAGATAATATAAAAATACACTGAAACATAAAAGTTAAACAGTAGGTATCCTTCTTTAAATTTGTATAAACGAATATATTGATGATCAAAGGTTAGTTTTATATACAGTTTATAACCCCAAAGCAAATCTTATAACGTGTAGAAGCCCATATAACTTATAGTTATAGAAGCCTACATTAGTTGTATAACTAATATATAAGAAAATTAACATCACAAGAAATTTTAATGGTTGAAGTTGTAAACATAACCCCAAAATATAATCTACGCTGGGGTTTGTTTAAGAATTACAGATGATGGGCGAAATCAGCTGTTATATTATATTAACTAATTCTTATGTGTTAATTTGATTGCTATGCTAATAAATGTAAATAATGTATTAATAATATTCCCTCTCCACGATCTGACTTGTGTCTAAACAAAAGCGTGACGCGAGATCTCGCGGGAAATCTGGCGTGATGCAAGATCTCGCGAGAAATCTGGCGTGACGCGAGATCTCGCGGGAAATCTGGCGTGATGCAAGATCTCGCGAGAAATCTGGCGTTGCGCGAGATTTCGAAAACATAGCCAAGTCGAAAGTGCCCAACGGGCCAATAGAAGTTATCACTTCAATAAAAGCTGTGTGAAACCCTTTTCAAACTGTAAAAAATACACAGACTGGTTAATTTTTTTTTTAAGAAAACCTAGGTGGTTGTCATCGCCTCAGATTGGTTCAAGAACTTTAAAAATAAACAAATATAGAAAACAATATTTTACAAATCCCTTCTGGCGTTAACAATCTATTTTTTTTTGGTGTATGAGTCATTGTTGACAACTGTTATAGAAATAGCCTGTAATTCTAATTCTGTAAACACTCTCTACAGGAAAACTATTAAGTAAAATAGCCAAAAACAAGTATCCCCGTCATTTTGGATAGAAACAAAATATTGACATCTAGTTTGCATAGTTGTCTTACTAAATAAGATATTTAAAATGAGGAGGGGGATCACTCGATGGAAATTTACATTTTAAAATTTTGAGCTACCCTCCTCCGAAAAAAGTTGTATATTACTATTGCATCGGTACAGTAGCTCAAAATATGCTAAACATTATGTACACAATAAATTATATTTTCAAAATACTGCTTATTTTTTCATTAACCTTTTCACTGTTGTAAGATAGTACGGCCTGCATACTCTCCAGTGCTGGGTAATTTTGTCTATTTTACTGATTACGCCTCTAGACTTCCTACATTCTAAGACTATATGTCAATGATTTAACTAGGGGTGTGCGAGATCTCGAAACTCTCGAGTAGTAACAAGAAATGACTCAATATCGATCTCGTTGTCAAGAATAAAATTCATTTCTCGGTTGTACTTTTCTTGATTCAGCCATAAATTTCTCGATACATTTTTAAAATCTCGAGTTTTATTTTAGGTCTTTTTATAAAACCTAAAATGTTACATTAGAATGAAAAGAAGATAAACAGAAGTTTTCCAAACGACTCAACAGAGAAGTGATTAGGATATCGCAATATCTTATTTAAATTACTTGATACTGACGAGAAATAACTTAGCATAGTAGAGATTGAGTTTTATATAACCTTGGTTTTTAGTAAAATAAATAATGGCAGTTAATTACTTAACCAAAAATAAATATAATTATATAAAAATTAATATGTTGCGTATGTAGAGTAAAGCATATTAATCAATAGTTAACTTTACATTATATTTGTAATATCCTTCATAAACTTAGTAGTACGGTAACAATTGCAAATCGAAAGAAGGTTAACTTATTAATAATAAATTAACTTATCCCTATATACAATATATTCCTTTCTATGAGGTAAAAGATTTAATAATACTTCTCACTCTAAACTTGATCTAAAAATTTTGGTCCATTCTCGTTACAAAAACGCTATTCTCGTTTTTTCTATACCTCGATAAATTGTATTTAATAAATTCTCGTTTCTCACTCGTTCCTAAAACTCAGCTCTTGTCTTTTTCTCGATAATTCGTATTAAACAACATCTCGTTCTCGTCTCGTATTCAAAAAGTCAATCTCGCACACCCCTAGATTTAACATATTTTTACTCACCAAAATAAATCTGTATTGGTTTTTAGAAGGTATCCTAGTTTTTGCATAAAACAATTATTATTAAAACAGTTTTTAGAATAGGCGTATCATTCTGTTCGGTAACCAAATCATCGTCAGGTTCATCTGATGAATAAGTGTTATTACAAAACTGAGAATCACTTCACTCTCTGACCCATAAAAAAGTTTAAAATATCTTCTTTGCAAAAAAAAAGCATGATAAAATCTTCAAGTTAAGCTAAACGATAAATGTGACAGGTACCCCTTAACTCGTAAATAAATATAAGTAATAAGTAAAGATATTAAATACTAAAGGGTCCACTATCAGCGGACATAGTATAGGCTGGCTAAAGGTATATCGCTGAGAAGACAATTCCGAGTTAACTAAGGGAGGGGGACGCTAGAGGATAGCATCCAGAGATGCATCAGTTAGTCTGGGAGTGAACGCGTCTGCGTTTAGACTCAATAATAAATGGGGGATTGATCTTGCTTTGGCCTCATGGCGTAGTATTTAGTTTTAGGATAGGAACCAACAGAGTAGTCGTTGTACTTAAATGGTTAAATAAACGTTTTAATCGACCATGAGTTTACCGCTTCTTTAACGAACCTTCTCGCCACCACCCATCCTGACAACGCACGTACGTCCGCAAGAGGACAGAAGGCACAGCCCGACCAGGGGAAACGCCATCGCTGGAGGAGCCGGACGCAGGTGAGCCGGACTGGCAGCGAGGGTCCTTTACATAAAGCACAGATAAATAAAAATATAAGCCGAAACGAATCAAACTATGCTGATAATTACACACAGATACATATTTAAACTAACAAATTATAAATTAATAATATTCACTACATGAAATAATACAAAACAAATGTGTAAAACTACAAACAAAACCACGCACAAGCAAAACAACATCCTAAACTTAGAGCGATAACTCACAAAATGTTTGATAAATATTTAATCGATTTTTCCAAAATATTGACATTCAAGATCTATGTTGAAATTAATTTATTCTTCCTATTTTACAAATTTTGTAAAATATAATACATGCATTAAACATAAACATAAGACATTTTAAACAAAGTATTAAATTAAAAATACAAAGGGAAGAATTAGGTACCCTCTATAGGAATAAACTTGAATAAATCTTGTTCAATGTAAACTTGATTTTGTTTCAACATTGCAGTCGTAATCAAGTGGGTCAAGTTATTTCGACGTTAGCAATACCGGCGCAAAATTCAAATCGAGTATACTCGATCGCAGCAGTGAAAAAGTTAATTATAGTTGCGGACAACCTAACTCTGAACCAAAAGGTTAGGTAAGAAAAGGTTAGGGTCTTCCGCCCACCCGACCCTAATTAGTGACGCTTGGCTGCACCCAATGAGAACAAGTACTAGGTACCTAATACCAAAAAGTCAGTTAAATTATTGACCAAAATTATTAAAAACTATTATCATATTTCGTTTTGTATTTAAATTTTGATTATTTTTATACTAAATTTGATGTAAATCGGACAATTTTGACCAACTTGTACCGCCAAACTAGTTTTTCTTTTTAAAATTAACTTTGAATGAACAGTGGAACTAAAATACAACATATTAAAACGTGAGCATATCGAGGGACAAAAAATACTCTATGTTTGATTGTAATAATTTTGTATTGCTGATAACCAGAAAAAATCGCCGGTTTCAAGGAAAATTTGAAAACATAATTAATATACTATGTAACTTATTTTAATATACAATATATACAAAATAATACATAGCGACAAAAACGTTAATGTACTTGAGTGAGAATTAGATTGTCTTATATCATGTTTTATTTGTATTTACCATAGTTATATTTAAGGAATGTACAGGGTGTCCAGTAATTACGGGATCAAACTTTGGGGAATGGTTCTATGGGCCAAAATAAGAAAAAAAGTTTATATAAACATATGCCCGAAAAAGCTTTGTTTTCCAGATATCCACCATTTTGTTTTCTGTACAAAATAATTTAAATCTAGAGAACGGTTTGACTGAATAAGTTCAAACTTGGCATGAAGTTTACCCTAACAATGATATATTTAAAAAAAGCAATTAAATCCAATCGTGCGTTTCAAAATAGCAGCTGTTGAACAAACCAATTATTACACATAACTTAACTATTATCCTTCATCCGATTGTTTTTACAGTTACACCATCCGATAGGGAATCAAAAGGACTACAAAAAAGGTGTCGACATTTTTTTTGTTAAAATGTACGGTTTTTAAGTTATTTAGGTTTGAAATTTATTTAATGTATGGTTATGAAGCAATAAAAAATTATTACAATCATACATAGAGTATTTTTTGTCCCTCCATATGCTCACGTTTTAATATGAATTGTATTTTAGTTCCACTGTTCATTCAAAGTTAGTTTTAAAAATAAAAACTAGTTTGGCGATACAAGTTGGTCAATATTGTCCGATTTAGCCTACATCAAATTTAGTATAAAAATAATCGAAATTTGAATACAAAACGTAATATGATAATGGTTTTTAATAATTTTGGTCAATAATTTAACTGACTTTTTGGTATTAGGTACCTAGTACTTGTTCTCATTGAGTGCAGCCAAGCGTCACTAATTAGGGTCGGGTGGGCGGAAGACCCTAACCTTTTCTTACCTAACCTTTTGGTTCAGAGTTAGGTTGTCCGCAACTATAGTATGTTTTTAATAATAAAAAATAATATTCAAGACTTCAACAGTAATGTTTTTTTTTATTTTTAGTTGAACCATGTTGTTGAGTTTATTATGAAAATATTACTGAAGATCGTAAACCCTTTAAAATATATTTAAAACTAATCCATTTATTGAAGTCAAAACATCTCTTAATATCTATTTTAATTTCTTTTAGTAATCAGAAGAACAAACATATTTAACTTCAGACTATATTTAGGCAGTAACATTAACTGTGAAACTCGTGCAGACAAAGTCTAAAAATCAGTAACATTGAGACCATTGTTGTGTGTAAAACAAGCAAATATTAGCCTATTTGTTAACAGACGAATTATCAACCAGATAGCGTTAACGCAAAAGTAGCTGAATTAGGCTTGCCCAATGGAGGCATTTTGTCGTAGTCGCTTATTCAACTGGAAATCTGTAAAATCTATTTAATGTTCTAGATACACATAGACATCCCCCGTATGAGCCCACTTATAGCTCTATTCCAACAGAAGACTGTCCAAGAAATGTTTGAAAGGATATTATTTATTTGGGCTATAAGGCATCCTGCATCTGGTTATGTCCAAGGTATTAATGATTTGGTAACACCATTCTACGTTGTCTTCCTTCAAGAGTTTCTTCCGCCAGGTATTTAATAATATTACTTTCGTTTTGTTATTTTAATGTTTAAGAACGGGTGTGGTGATAGTTACATTTTGATTTCGAGACAATGACGAGAAAGTTTTTCAAATACAAATAATTGAGTCTGAGTAAAAATTTGAGTTGAGATTAAGCGATGAGAGGGAATTAAATTTTTTTTAATGAAAATGATCGAAAAATGAGAATAGAGTTTTAGGATTTAACTAGTTTTTGTTAACCCTTTAACTTCTTCACCTGTGTATATATGGTTGTAGTACTGGTGAACTTCGCCCGTATGTATATGGTT
>JAGFPH010002719.1:10665-21900 GCA_018207615.1 Philaenus spumarius | reverse complement strand
ACTGGTGAACTTCGCCCGTATGTATATGATTGTAGTACTGGTAAACTTCGCCCGTATATATATGGTTGTAGTACTGGTACATATATGTTTATAAACTGACATAGCATACCAGTAAACCAGTATTACAACCATATATATACAGGCAAATTTCACCAGTACTGCAACTATATATATGCGGGCTAAGTTCACCAGTACTGCAACCATATATATACGGGCGAAGTTCACCAGTACTACAACCATATGCATACGGGCGAAGTTCACCAGTACTACAACCATATATTTACGGGCGAAGTTCACCAGTACTACAACCATATATACACCCTAGTTTTTTTGCTCATTTAAAAAAACTCATTTAGTGCAAATTTTTTTCAATAATTTTAAGATTCTCTGTGACAATGAAATAAAGTAGAAAATTCAGTTCATTAGAAATATTATGTACTATGTATTTCTTATGGGGATTTTTAGTAACTTTGATCCCCAAACCCCCCTAAAATTTTGAACTTTTTGAAAACCTTTCTTAGCGTGCATCTAGGGCCCTAGAGGAAGCTACATATACCAAATTTCATTCCAATCCGATCAGTGGATTTTTTAAGTAACTTTGACCCCCTAAACCCCGTAAAATTTCTAATTTTTTTTTTTAAACTTTCTGAGCAAGCACCCAGGGCCCTAGAGGAAGCTACATACCAAATTTCATTCCAATCCGTTTGGTGGTTTTTGAGATTTCGTGATGAGCGAGTCAGTGAGTGGTATTTGGATTTTATATAATATATATAGATTGTAAAACTGTAACAAAATGTATAGTTTTCCCAGCTTCTGTCGTACACCACATTTCAAAATCCAACACCTAGAAATGCCTAGAATTTTAATTTGTTTCTTCTAAATTAAAATTCTTGAATTAAAAATGAATTGTATCTTTCAATTGTACTAGACTCTCCGCGTATTTAGTTTAGTTTCACAGTTTTATTCTTGTTAACTAGATTTTAGGTGTGTGCAAGATTTAATTTTTGAATTCGAGACGAGAACGGTATGTTTTTAATACAAATTATCGAGAAAAAGACGAGCGCTGAGGTTAAGGAACAAGCGAGAAACAAGAATTTAATAAATACAATTTATCGAGATCGAAAAAAACAAGAATAGCATTTTAAGAACAAGAATGAACCAAAATTTTTCATTTCAAGTTGAGAGTGAGTAATATTAAATGCCTTTTACATCATTGAAAGAAATATAATGTATATGGGGATAAGTTAATTAATAAATCAGTCTTCTTTCAAATGCTACTAAGTTTATGAGAGATATTACAAATATAATGTATCTCAAAAAAATGTACTTTAACAGTTGACTATTGATTAATAACCCTTTACACTACATATGCAACATATATATTTTTATATAATTATATTTATTTTTAATTAAGTAATTAATTGGCATTATCTATTTTACTAAAAACAATATGTTATATTAAATTCAATCTTTACTATGCTAAATTATTTTTTATCAGTGACAAGATAATTTAAATAAGGTATTGCAATATCATAATCACTTCCCTGTTGAGTTGTTTGAAAAACTTCTGTTTAACATCTTTTCACTCTAACGTAACATTTTAAGTGTTATAAAAAAGACTACAATTAAAACTTGAGATTTTAAAAACCTGTCAAGATATTTATGGCCGATTCGAGAAAAGACTTTAATCAATGGAGCCACTTGGCTCCAGTAAGATCAGCAATTAAGAACATTCGCTTTAAGAAAATCCATCCTATGTCATTAACCCTAGAACTGTTCACTTTAACGTTTTTCCGAAGTCAAGCCATTTCGGTGTGTGTGCAAGCATATTTTCAAAAATTCGCCAAATATCGTAATTATAAACCAACCCAAAAGTGTTCCATAGCTTTTTTGTAGAGAAAGGTATATGCCAGTAAAAAAAATTATTGATGTAAAATTTACAAAGTTATTAGCTCAAGAAACAAAAATGTTCAGTAACGAAAGGAAAAAGTTCAACTGTAGGCCTATCTTAAAAAGTAGTAAACATTTTTTGTAATTTTTTCATAAATTTAAAAAAGTTTTGTAATTTATTTCTAAATAGAACTGTATAAAAATATTTATCAATTTCTAATTTCTTATTTTGAAAACTCCAGTTTTTATGTTCCTACTATAAGACTCCCAACAAAACTAGGCATAGTTTGAATAGTAATTTAGGAATATATTTTTTGTCAAAAAATGAAATATTATAAGAAAGTGTAGAGAATAAATCAAAGAATTGAACTGTATACTTGTAAATTATTATTTCATAAAAGTATTTGACTTAGCTTTACTTGAATCACAAAATGAGATCAAACAAATGAAACCTCCCGCGGATAAAGGGAATACAAAATGTCCGTTGGAAGAACGTGGGAAACAGACATGCTTCAACTGCTGTTTGAATAACATCTAACCAGTAAAATCTAGTTTACTTTACACCAAACGAAAGATCAACGTTTTCCCTACAAAATGGTATAAAGTTATCAATAGAAAAACAACCAATTGTAAGCGGTATCTCGAATGAAAATGTGCTATTTCATTGGTTGAAAACTGTCCAATTGCAAGAGTTTACAGAAACCTTTTTATTTTCGAAACTGTAAGAGTGACATCTGATTGGAAGGCAGTTTTAGAAAGTTAAAGTGTTGACGAATCCAATGGTATCTTTTTATATTATTTCTGTTGAGCGCCATTGAGCTTTAGAGAAGTGACAAAGTAGAGTACAGTAGAGCGTCGATAATCCGAACGTCAATAATCCGAAACGTCAAAAATCCGAACGCATTCCGAGGCAGCCCCTGCAAAAATTTTATTTTGCAAATTTCAATTGCGTCGTTAAAAAATCCACAAAAATCTTCACTGCAGTTTGACATTACATTACAGTATCTCTTTTTAAACACTTCTTAATACTACCTGCTCTCACACGCCCTCACAGCAGACTGGCTGTCAGTATTTTCACTGTCACGCTAATAAGCTGCTTTAGCGCTAGCAGTAAACAAACATCGTGTTTGTCTCAGAGTTGAACAAAGCGGGACGGGGTGGGGTAATAACCTTGGCTTGTCTATTTTTGTCTACACTAGCTCGCCCCACTAACTCAGTCTATCTCTTTATCAGTTATCACGTCCACCCTCAGTCAGTCAGTGTCTACAGGACAGTAGATATCATTGCTCTGTCTTTCGTACATTTTTAGTTTTTTCATACAGAAAGTTCATTCATTTCTCTTTGTGTAATCATTATAACAGTGTGTTTTACATACAGTAGTGTACTGTATAGTATTTTTTTTATTTTTCGTTTGTGTTAACTATAATGTACAAGTCAATTTTTAAACATGTACAGTACATACTGTACTTTAATTGAGAGTTCCAAGCGTAATCATGACGTGAAGGTTCTTCTAAATCATAATATGTAAGTAGTCTTACTTTCTGCTTGTACTGTTTAACCACTTTAATCGATTAAAGGGCATATATTTTAGCCTAAATAGCATTTTCTTGGTTATTTTCAAAAATCCGAACAAATTGAAAATCCGAACCCCCTCGGTCCCAATTAGTTCGGATTTTCGACGCTCTACTGTATAATTTCTTTGTGATTCATGCGCGACAATAAGTTTACATAAAACAAAAGTTTGATAACGATGATTACATATGTAAATATACGTTTTAGAAAAATTTTAAATACAAAAATTAAAGTTTAAATCATTTCCTTGCCAACGGTTTTTGTTTCATTGTGATTGGATGATTTTTAGTGGGTGAAATATTCAACACAAAGCAGAGTTGTCAATTGAGTAGTGTGAGACCTAGGCCAAGCGCTGAGACTGTTAAGTTGCAGTTGTACAATATGCTATGGTTCCTTCGTACATAACATTCATGCAAAACTGTGCCTTGTGTGTCTTACTCCAATTACCTCAGACGTGTATTTAACCGAACTTGCATAAAAGAAACAAATACAATTCATTAGTTGTTTTATAACATTTCACTTTTATTTATTCAGTTAAAGTTCACTCTAAATAGTTAAATTAAGCTATGCCTTTACCAAGCACGTAAATATTTTGTTAGTATGTGCTTGGTTGGGTAACGGAACGGTTGGCAGCCTATTTTAATTTGATGGAAAATATTCATACACTCTGCTAACGCTCAGTTTGATTATCTAAGTAATTTTTCTACTTGACCATCACTTTAGCTGCAGCTGTTCTTTTATTAATAATATATATGCTTTATTTGTTATTCTATAACATTAAAATTCTTAAGATTCAAACTTATAATGTATTCCTAATCTTGCGACCTGCTAGGGTGGTACAATAACAATTAATATACCTCGCTTCTGTCCATACAAGGACTACATGCACCTATTAAGAAGGCATCGATGTACCTCTCAACCCAGAGTCAAATATACGTATCAAACTCAAACACACAAAATACACTTAGACATATCACGTTATCACTATAACATTAAAACATTTCTTATATTTTCACTTACATTTTAGTTTTCTTTTTACCTTCTTTCCTTCACTTTTATTGTTATTTAAATTATTTAAAGGGAAAATAATTATGGTTATTATGGTTATGGAAAACCTTTATGGTTATGTTCATTTTTTTTGTAATATGTTTGATTTTATAATGTTTTGTTTGGAGTTTTTATTTGTTGGTGTTTAGTTTTATAATCAGTGTTTATAGTTATTTGTTATTAACCCTACAACTGTTCATGCTAATTTTTTACAATGCCTAGCCATTTCGATGCGTGTGCAAGCATGTTTTCAAAAATTCGCCAAATATAGTAATTATAAACCAATCCAAAAGTGTTCCATAGCTTTTTTGTAGAAAAGGTTCAAATAATTCATATATGCCAGTAAAAAATTGCTTGTTGTAAATTTTACAAAGTTATTAGCTCAAGAAACAAAAAATGTTCAGTAACGAAAGGAAAATATTCAACTTTAGGACTACATAAAAAGTAGTAAACTTTTTTTGTAATTTTTTTAAAAATGAAAAAAAGTTTTGTAATTTAATTCTAAATAGAACTGTATAAAAATATATATCAATTTCAAACTTATTATTTTGAAAACACCAGTTTTATGTTCCTAACACAACTAGGCTCAGTTTGAATAGTAATTTAGTAAAATATACTTGGCCCAAAAATGAAATATTATTATAACAAAGTTTAGAGAATAAATCAAAGAATTGAACTGTATAATTGTAAATTATTGTTACATAAAAGTATGTGAATTAGCTTTACTTGAATCACAAAATGAGATCAAATAAATCAAACTTCTTGTGTATGAATCCTATACGAGGAACCGAGTCAAAAGCCGTTGCAACTGCCACTTTTAGAACATGAGAAAGTCAAGATTTGAATTTCCCACTTGTCAGTATTTCTCAGCACTGTACGAACAAAACCGTTAGAGTAAATATGGTTTGCTTTACACCAAACGAAAGATTGAACTATGGTCTAAAAAATAGATATAAACATACAACATAGATCTATACAAACATTACGAATTGTAAGAGATATCTCGAATGCCAAATGTGGTGTATTATTGGTTGAAAACTGTCCAATTGCAAGGGTTTACAGAAACCTTTATATTTTCAAAACGATAAGAGTGCAGTCTGATTGGAAGGCAGTTTTAGAAAATTCAAATCTTGACGAATCTAATGGTATCTTTATATTATTGTCAAAATATTTCTGTCGAGTGATATCGAGCGTTAGAGAAGTGTCAAAGTTGAGTAGCCTAATTTCTTTGTTTTCACGCGCGTCAATAGATTTACAGAAAACTACAATTTTAAAACGATGATTGCATAATGTAAATATACGTTTTAGAAAAAATTTGTAAATACAAAAATTAAAGTTTAAATTATTTTCTTTCCAACGTTTTTGTTTTATTGTGATTAGATGATTTTTAGCGGGTGAATTATTCAATTCAAGTTGAGTTGTCACAGACTACTCAATTCACTACTGCGGCGAGCTGAGACCACTCGACACAGTTGTAGGGTTAATTAATGTAAATTTTATGGTACTATCTGTTTTTTTTTTTTTTAACTAGCTTTAGAATGTTGTTTCTATCATTAATTATTTTTAGTCGTAATTTTAATGAGTGGTTGTTATTTGTTAAGTGTATCTAGATTTTATTTTATTTTCGTTAAATGATTTCAACATTTACTCTGTTTTGGTTCTATGTTCATTTCAAGAGCATTTCATACTGTACCAGGCAATGATGACTTTTTCCTTTTTTCAACTAAAAAGTCAATATATTTTATTTAAAACATAAAAACTTGTTCACATTCAACCAATTAAACAAATAAAAAATATAAATAATTTAATAAAATCATAAATATAAACCCGATCAATTACTTGATACAGATACATAGCGTATAACTAAACTTATAACATTACTTACTTCTTACTTCTTGTGCGTGTATCTGATATCAAGTGATATCAACCACACGGTGTCTCTCATAAACAAGGGCAGCAAGTCGCCAAAAGGTGTTGTTCGACAGTACTCTTTCAAGGGTGCATTCTCCTTTAAGTCTCGCTTTAAGTATCTTTCTAGGAGCATTTTCTGGACCAGGGTTTTCAGAAGGATGTGTTGGAGAGTTTCTTCTTGTTCTTGGCATACCAAACAAGTGGGCGAGTCAGCCAGTCCAAAACGGAAGAGGTATGCCTGAGTAACGATATGCCCGGTTCTCGCTCTGGATGCGAAAGTCGATACTGAAATTCCCTTGTAAATTTCCAGGTTGTTAGGAGTTTTCTGTATTGAGTATAAATGGCGACCGTTTCTCTCATTATTCTCCTATTTTGTGTAACTTTTTTGTTTTAAAATTAATTGTGGTGACAGAATTTTTTTCCAACGTGGTGTCCAACTTTAAAAATGTTTAATGGAAACCCTTATTTTACGTTACGTTTTTGTATGTACACATAATTTTAAGACTTTTTTTATTATTTGCATATTTTGATGTAACTTTGACTTGAGTCGTGTGTGGACTTGAAATATGGGTTTTTAGATTTTTGAAAGGCTACTTGGGGGAGATACAAAATAATTCCCTTTTAAAAAATGCATGATATGGCATGTTTAATCATCACCCTACATAAAAAGTACATATTTGATAAAAATGATCTGTTTCAGATTATCAGCGAAGAACTAAAAAATTAAGACTATAAAAATAAAATTTGTTGTAAAAATTGGTATTTTTTATGGTGTGATTTGATGAATATGACATTTCAAGTATATTCTAAGTAGGAGTTATTGTTTTACCTCAAGTTTACAAAAAAAAAAAATGTAAAGAATAAAAAAGTTGCACCCTGTATAAAAACTATTGATATATTTAATCAATTTGGATATTAAATTTGGATCGGGTTTGAAGTACCATGCGCAAAAATACGAGGATCCGGGGAATATTTGAAAATTATTGCCTAAACATTTTTTATACTATCTGGCAGCCATATAAATTATTTTTCCTTATTCTTTATTTAGTTTGGATAACTAATGTAAAGAACTGTTTTTTTAGAATTTCTATTTACATGTAAATACAAAGAATGCCTACAATATTGGTAGGAACACATAAGTGTAAGTTTTATCAATGTGTATTGTAAAAAAATCAATATAAACAAGGTTAAAGTTTATTATTTTGTACTTGATAAAGTCAAAGTCAAGACCAAAGTGATACACGTCACTTGAACATGAAGTATTGCAAGATGATGTTTCACATCACTTTATAGAGTCATGCAACACTGTTCTTGAAGTTGTCAATTATATCACATGTTCTTGCGTTAGTAGCCAGTTCTTGTTCAACCAACGGAATCATCAAGTTTTCTAAACGGTCTTGACGCATTGTAGATCTGAGCTTGGATTTCATGACGTTCAGTTTAGAGAAGACTCTTTCATTTGTGCAGCTGGTTACAGGCATTGTACAAAATCTATTAACAACAGCACTCAAGTTTTCATAGGTTGAGCCTCGTTGGAACTTCGATAACCATTCTATCCATTCCGGAACACTTTTAGGCGGAAAATCTGTTTCAGTTTTTCCATGTTTCTTTGATTTCAACAGCTTAAATTCGGCCTCTAGTTATGCAGAATCGACATTGAATTGGTTTACGAGAATTTCAAAGTCCTCATTTTCACACTTGTAACAGTCATTAAGATTTAATCCCATCAATTTTCCTGAAGCTGAGCTCACTTTTTTTGTTTCTTGATCAAATCGAGTATTCAGATTTTCTACAAGGCGGTCCAAAACAGGGTAGTGAGTACAAAGTTTCAATTCTTATTTTTTTGTGGGCGCGTAGAAAGGGGAAGAAGAGCAACCAGTGTCTTCTAATGGGACTGATACTTTTCTTTTCCGAACATTAGGGATTTCAATATCTAGTGAACTACACATTTGTTTTGTTTTGAAAAAGATGTCTTCAATATTTCTCATTTCTACCAAAGCAAGAGCTAGCTTTCAACATCGTCAACTGCTTGGCAAAGGTCTATTTTAGAGCTTTACTCACTTTCACAACAAGCTGAAGTACCGGTACGGGATGCATAATTTGCAAAGATGCAATAAAATTGAAAGATTTCATTTGTAGCAAAATACCTTTACCGGTGGCCCTAGCTTTTGAACAGGCACTAGACTCCATACACTCTTCAGTAGCTTCTACAATGTTATGTAAGTGAACATAAATTACATACTCCACCTCTGAACGGCAGACCCATCTAGTGTCTGAAAGGGATTTAAGAGTCTTTAGTTTAATTGTAGTTTGTTTCACGATGTTCTCAAAGACGGCGTGTCTCTTTGGACTACCTTCAATAAAGTTAAAAATCATCTGTACTATTCCTGAGTCATGAGTTGCACTAAGTACTAAACAGAAACAGTCACCAGCAGTCCGGCGCGGAGTAAGGCCTGCGTCAACATCGGCAACTACACTTCTACACTACGGATGTAGCTGCTTCACAAATCACAACATAAAAGTAATGGCCGCCGATGGCACATTTTGTATTGCGGAAGATGCTTTACGAAATTAAAGTTAATTAGAATATATGAAGTGGCTTTTAAATAGTGCTTCTACGTTCTACGTAAAAAGCACAAAAGCATATTCTGCACATACCTAATCTCAATCTAGTGGTGGTGCCACGGCTGGACACGCCTATGCATGTCGGCTCCATTTTTACAATTTGTAGAATAATTTTTAATCACTGCTAAACACAAAGCATTACACACACACTTTGAAGAAGTAATGTCAGTGATTTTTTTCTGTCAAAGAGCACTGAATCGACTTGAGGATGCAATGTTCCGCCATCGCCGCATGAACGTAACATCATTTGGTGTTGATGAAGCGTGTTGTTTGACGAAGCGTAGCGCGAGGTCAAGAGCATTTCCGCGTCTGTGTGTGACATGATTTCAGAGCATCCCCCTATTCCTCGCTTTCCTCCAAGTCGGTCTGTTTGCATCGATAAATTTGCAATAAGCGCACACAGTTTATCAAACTCCCCTAGAGTAAACACTGTACTAGATACGACTAGACTAGTGCTCAGTGCAGTGATTGATAAATATGTTTGAAACGCGGGAGGGAGAGGGGTAGGTAATGTCTCAGCGCTGAGTCATCGAATGAAATGCATTACCTCTCCGACTTTCACTGAACCTGTTCACAAGCCGACCAACGCTGTATAGAGCTGCCATTAGCAGATGTCACCGCACATTATTTACCCATTAACAAGTCAATACGTTGATATTATTCATGAAATCCGCCTATTCCGAATTCCCGCTAATCCGAACAGTGTTCGGTCCCAATTATTTCGGAACAGCGGGACTCTACTTTATACAAACAAATGAAGTCGCAGACTTTTCTTCTACATCTCTTCATAGCCAATATTTATTCCGCTTATTGTTAATATAATAACAATTTAGTAAAAATATTCAATAATAGGTCCTAAAACAGCAGTTTTTCTAAATGTTTATTCACTTTTAAAATCAAAGTTCTGGAATTTTCTCAATATTTTCATCTGTTCGGGCAGTTGATGGACGTCGAGAACGAGGTTTGTCCTCAATCGACATGTCGCCATTTTTAAACCGAGCAAACCACTCGTACACTTGAGTTTTTCCCACAGCGTCATCTTTGTAAGCTGCTTTCAACATTGAAACGGTGTCAGCAGTGTTTTTACTGAGAAGGATAAAATTTCACAGCCGCACGTTGTTCACTTAAACTCGCCATCGTAAAAAACAAAAAAAGAACAGTACAGCACCAGTGAAAACTATGACTACAGATAAACAAAACAAGCCAGGTCGACGACACCGGCCTCGCTGAACTGGAGACGAGCTACACTATACATGCCTAGCGGCAGGAATGCGTACTACACAAGCCCCGCCCATGGCAGCGCAATTCCGGTCACTTTTGCGTACCCCTCTCGTATACCATGGTTGTTGACAAATACAGTCAACCTAATATTGGTTGAAGAAAATAATTTGAATGTACTTTTTTTATAAATGTTAAAATTGTTTTGATAAAGTTATCAACTTCCTACTTAGAAATGTTGTATAATTTTGTTTGTTTTTATAAAATATAGTCGCTTTGCACAATTTATCTCCAAAAAATTGCTTTTCAATTAATTTATATCATTTAAAAATTCTAATCCATGTTATTTCTTTTAGGAAGGGATTTGGACAATTTAGACTTAACGGCTGTAACTAAAGAAAATCAGGACATTCTTGAAGCCGACTCATTTTGGTGCCTTTCAAAATTTTTGGATGGAATTCAGGACAACTATATATTTGCTCAATTAGGAATCCAACATAAAGTCAATCAATTGAAAGAATTAATTCAAAGAATAGATGGTAAGTGAAGGTTTTCTTTAAAAATCTATCTGCAGAAATTTGACACAAAATCTGATATTACAAATAAATTTAATTAGTTGATTTCAGGTTTGCAGCTATTATGAGGCCATACATACTGTAGGCGTTTTATTATAGACCTTTATCTTTTAATGCACACAAAAACTATAAAAAAAGATATTAGTTACATCATTGGATTTGTCATTTTGTTCTGAATTTAGTCGAAGGAAAAATATGTTTGCTGATATTATTTTAAAAAGCTGTAAATAAAATCAAACTGTTTTTGTTTTGGCCTTATGGAGTGGTTATACTACTAGAGCCAAAAAGTTTCCGGAATTGGTTTAATTTATTTGTTGGACAAAGTTAAACATTTACAAATTTATTTTCCCTCAAAATACTCTCCTTCTGCAACAACACACTTGCCCCAACGTTTATA
>JAGFPH010002718.1:167090-182555 GCA_018207615.1 Philaenus spumarius | reverse complement strand
ACTGTGTATTGAAAATACCCCCAACACGCTGGTTGGCGTGCGAAGCACGCAATGTATTACGTATTGAAAATACTCGCAGCACGGGGATGGCGTGCGAAGCACGCAATGCACTGTGTATTGAAAATACTCCCAACATGGGAGTTGGCGTGTGAAGCACGTAATGCACTGTATATTGAAAATACTCCTAACAAGGGGGTTGGCTTGCGAAGCACGCAATGTATTACGTATTAAAAATACCCCCAACACGGAGGTTGGCGTGTGAAGCACTCAATGCACTCTGTATTGAAAATACTCCCAAACTAAATTAAATTGTATTTTTGTGTATAGATCATTAAATCATTAACTACCTTATTTTATTATATCCGTATTTCTACAATATCATTCATATAAGTTTAATAATTATTTTATATACATATAATTATTTATTTATTGTCAACTGTAGTCTCTAGTTATACTTTATTTTATTTATGTGGTTACATGTTTCACTGCCGCAGGCAGCATCATCAGGCCAGCTATCACTCAAACACTCATGTATAATTTTATACCTTTGTTTTACGTAATTTTATATTTTGTAAATTTTAGGGGGATTAGTGGGGTCAAAGCTACTAACAAAAAAACCACCGAACGGATTGGAATGAAATTTGGTAGGTAGCTTTCTCTAGGGCTCTAGGTGCTCGCTAAGAAAGGTTTTCAAAAAACTTGAAGTTTTAGAGGGGTTCGGGGGGGGGTCAAAGTTACTAAAAATCCCCATAAGAAATACATAGGCCTAGTGTAATATATTTATTGATATTTTTTGCTGTTGATAATATACATTAACTTTGATTTGTCTATCCGTGCAAAGCCGTATCGGGCAACTAATAAATTGATAAAATTACATTAAATGTTGAAATTGTTTAGTCTAGCTTATATCGTAACACGTTGATATCATTGCGTATGATCACTTCGATACATTATTTACATTGAGTTTTATTCCTATCTAAACAGTTAGATAAACTATCAGTTAATGTATAAGATTATTATAATGTATATTGAACGCGGAAACTTTCCGGCACGCGAAGTGATTGACGAAAGCAGTGTGGTCGAGAGGTTAAAGGCGTTAGTTCAGTCTGCTGCAGCATAGTTCTTATAGAATTTCGGTAATTCATTTCCCTGACTTTCCTTAATTTTTTCTCTTGACTTGCCCGACCTACTCACGGCATATTTTGAATTTATTTCACTACAACATTTGCATTAGATCGTAATAACGTAAATTCTAACGCAAACATTTCTGCCTCCACTACAGCCCCTTGCATCACCATCCACGGAAAAGAAAGAAAGCATCTATTTTATTAGCGAATTTCCATAGGAAAGATGAGCTATTGCAGTGACCCTTATGGTGAGGCCTAAGTAGTAAATGAGCACCGATTATGGCCCCCAGAACACGTTTTCGGGTGTCATTACAAACTTTATATATACAGAGTGTTCATAAAGTCACTTTAACCCCCTCCATTATGTTTGTTACTGAAAATAAATTAACAAAACTTTGTGTACATCTTGTGTTACATAACAGGACACCTTTTTTGACATATCTGACCCTCTATGATTTTGGGGGCTTAGGTAAAGGGGGGTAAGGTCGAATAGCATGGCCGTAGCCTATTCTTATTTTTGATTAGTAGGGGGTTAGCAATTACAAATATAAATATAGGTCATATAATACACCATTGAAAAGCTTATTAAAAGAGAAACAGAATGGTGCAAAGTAGAGCTTAATATCTTACTTCGTTAATGGACAATCAAAGTTCTGGAAAATGATATTTTTATTATAACACCAAAAATTAAATATAACAGAAAAAATTCATTTTAATCTTGTCTTCATGTGAACGATTCTTTTGTAAAAAGAAAAAACTGAGTGCTATCACAACACAACAAATCCTATTACTTTAAATGAGCAATTCTTGTATCTATCTTTGTATCTGTCGCGGATCTTGAAAACGGCTCTAACGATTTTGATAAAAATTTGCATATAGGGGTTTTTTGACGTCATAAATCGAATGCGCTAGGTCTTATGTCTGCAAAAACGGGCATAAACTCTGAAAAAGGCGCATACAATTTAAACTCTGAACTTCTTTTTATACGACCTTTCAAGTCACTTAGAAGGCGAATAGATACAACTTCTTTTATACGTCCTTTAAAGTCACTAATTATTCGAATAGATGCATTATAGATACAATCCAGATGTTAAAAATACCGAGCGATGCTCGGTCACCCAGGCACAAACGAGCCAAAGATTATAGTAAAATTCAACTCAGAGTGAGGCGGAAGTTCAAGCCTACTCTGGCATAGCTTTTAATGTAACTAAGAACTATTTAATTACTCAACATTTACTGATTTACTTCAAATTTGGTATCAAAATAAAGTGACGACCGCGAGACACAACGTTATGTGATTTATTTTTATATTTTCTTGTTATAAAAAAAGTTTGCATACGCTACTATAAAAAAGTAAAATTCAGGTAGGTGTGGAGCGGAAACCAGTCGACCGTGCTGACCCTCCGTAGGCTTGAACTTCCGCCTCACTCTGAGTTGAATTTTACCATAGCCTTCAGCGAGTTTTCCAAGTGCGAGCGAAGCGTAGCAGCCATCTGAGGCCGTAGGCCGATGCGGGGTTGGGACGCGAAGCGTCCAGGCGCAGAGACCCTAATATCAGGAATAAATGAGGGGGTATTGTTATCCTTTCAGTACATGCAAATTTGTGTTTCAGTTACGCATACAGTAGAGAAAGTCAGGAGCAAAGGTCAAGGGTTGTCTCCCGGTTACATTTACATTTTCCCCCTAAAGTTGTTCAAGTACACATAGAAAAACAGATAAATTAGTGTCACCGTACTACATTTATTTACAGTTTCTATTTTTAAAATTTATTAAATTTAAACTCAACCTACAACTTACTTATTCCTAATATTAAAAAATGAATAACCTGCTTTGATGTTATGATACAAATATAATTTTCCAGAACTTTGACTGTCCATTACTTTGAAACGAAGCAGGATACTAAGCTCTAGTTTGCGCCATTCTGTTTCTCTTTTAATAAGCATTTCAATGGCGTGTTCATGACCTATCTTTATATTTGAAATTGTTAACCCTAGTTAACATAACCTAGTCATAAATAAGAATAGGCTATGACCACGCCAGGCGACCTGGTCGGTGCGACAAAGAAAAACAGTAGAATGCATTGAATGATAGAGATACGGCCACGCTAGGCCACCCGCGGCCAGCGACAGTAAATAGAACGCGTCCGGGAGTGTACCTGATTCATGTGCGCTTGACGCTTGGTGGGTTGATGCTAGTTCAGTGTTTTCAGTAGTCGCTGTAAGTAACGCGTTTCTCTTTTTGAAATAACCATACCTTTTGACACTGATATATGTATTAATTAAATTAGTTTACGTAGTTAAATTTCATTAACTTTAAAAAAAGTACTTTCTCACTATAATATAGTATATAAAGAAAGTACTCATCCCAAAAAAAATCGATGTTGAGATTTTTGTGGAAATATCTGTTTTGGGACCCCCTCAGTCCAAAAAAGTGGTTTTTACAAAATGTCTGTCTGTATGTCTGCGTGTATACAAAGCTAGAGAGAAAACTATTCGATCGATTTCGAACAAACTTGCACCAAACATGTAAATTAGGCCTGTATAGATGCACGAAAAAGGCTTTAAAACTTTTTTTTAAAACTTACCTCTTTTTGGCCAAACAACCCCCAAAAAATCAGTTATTATTTGTTTTATAAAAAAACGGCTCAAAAGATTTTGTTAAAATTTGGCTTATTTGTAGCCCTTAATGTACCCTACCATATGGAAACAACCGCATCTTTCTAAAAATTCTCGTTTAGCTAATAATAATTATAATAATAACGGATTTTTGGGGGTTTTTGGCCAAAAAGGGGGTTGTTTTTCAAAAATTTGTCAAAACATTTTTTCTTGCATCCGTACAGGCCTAATTGACATGTTTGGTGCAGATTTGTTCGAAATCGATCGAATAGTTTTCTCTCAAGCTAATAATAATAATATTTGTTAGTTACTCTCCTACTTTAATGTATCCTCTCTTCTATTTTAATACAATAATTATGGAGTCACAGTGAATCTGTTTAGTAATTTAAATATTTTTGTGTCAAAGTATGTGCCAGTTTCTGGTACCGTTTATTAATTTTGTAATTGTTTATTTAAACATTAAAAAAAAGCAATACATAAATAAATTAAAAGGTTGATTAGTCAATTTCTGTAGCTATTGAAAATACCTTTTATGTGACATTTAGCTGGATGTTGTAGCTCAAAAACATTTTGTGACAATGCAAGAAAAATTCAGCATTATATTATTGTTAATTTTTAAGCGGTATCTATTTTTATTTATAAAAGCGAAATACCACTCACTCACTCACTCACTTACTGACTCACTCATCACGATTTCTCAAAAACTACCGAACGGATTGAAATGAAATTTGGTATGTAGCTTCCTCTAGGGCCATAAGTGTTCAATAAAAAAGGGTTTTAAAAAATTGGAAATTTTAGGGGGGTTTGGGGAGTATGACCCAAACACTGATTATGCTAAAACCAAAACTGTTGATATAGGTTCACAAGTATAGTATGTTCCTTCTGTCAAGCCAAAAAATGGAGGGATGAGTCTCCTGACACACAAAATTACCATCATTTGTCGCATTTATTTCACCAAAATAATTATGCAATAGCGAAGCATTTCAGGGTCAGGTAGTTTTTGTATATTGTTTTAATGACTATTTTTTTAAATTTATATAGTATCATGCCTTGATGTTCAAGCAGTTTCAATAGTTTATATCATTTAAAACATTAAAAATTCGAAGTTGTAAAATTGCTATATTTTTCATTTTTTGCAGAAAAATTCTTACTTTTTTAGATTTCTTTCAAATTTTCACAAAAAGTATAATTACGTTTAAAATTAATGTGCGACAGAAGTTCGTCAAACGATGCTATGCTCATTCGAAAATAAGAAAAAAACATTTCTCCATTTTCCCTGAGCAATTATGGCGTGAAACTGACCTTGATTCAAACGTACACTATTCAGCGGATGGACTCAAAATATACGCTTTTTCTTCTTTTTTAAGTAAAACCGTACGGCAATCACTAGCAATAACCAATAATAATAATCATAATAATAATTTTATTTTGTAACTCCTCCTAACTCAAAGAAGTTATCTTGACAACTGTGATAGTCGCTTAGTGTGGCACCTACCCGCCACAAACATATTCTTCGCGACCAGGTTGCATAGCGTGGCCGTAGAATAAAATGTATGGTTCCGTAATACCAAGTTACCTTGTGTGGGCCTTCTGCCCCAAACAAGGAAAACAAAGCAGTTTCCTCGTCTACAGATTGCTTTTAAATTCCTCGTTCATCAACAGATCCCAAGCACAGAACGCGCGTCAGCGATACCCTATTTACCTGCTTTTTCCTAAGCGTTGAGTAAATCACAACGTTAAAGCTGAATCTAAAAATAAACCATAATTGCAATCAGCTGTTTAAAGACGTCAGACGTCTAACTAGTTACGTATACATGCCGGAACAGCTGTTTTTCTCGCAAGAGTAATTTTTCTTGATCAAGAATGTCTTTATTTCTAATAGAGCCAGTACGTAGTCTTTTGTACATTTACATAAGCCTGCTTGCTCATAGAACGAAAAAAACTTAAAGAATAAAACAATCAATATTCTCCATGAAAAATGTAGAAACATTATAGGTTCAGCCTGTTTCCGGTTCTCCAACAAAAGAAAAATAATTCGACCTCAACGCTGAACCGCTGACGTGAGATGAGCGTACTTCCAAATAATTTTTGTTGGTTTTAGGGTTTCTACCAACTGTTTGGGATATTGGTCTACTATACAGGGTGTCCCCGAACTCTCTGGACCCCTTTAGTGAATATGTTCCTGGGATCCAGACAAACATATTTCACAATCTAAACATTGTGAATGAGTCTACGGTGCTTATTTTTTCGTCTGTCTGTCTGTATGTGTTTTTTTACAAAATACTTAATATTTTTGGAAGTAGAAAAGATGTTGAGCATAACATAACTTTATGTTTAAAGATTTACGTACTCCGAAAAAATGACGGACTCACAATAATCCTTCCCTACCTCCCCTAACCATAAAGAAACTTGCTTTTTATAGGCTTAACTGTATAATTTTGAAAAAGTCTCAGGTTTTTTGGAATATTACGGAAAATCATCTATGAAACGTAATATGAGTTAGAAGTGGATACAGATCTATAAAGCCTATCTGTTCTTATACCCACTGCTTGAGAATGACAAGTAAAATGAGAATGACTCGAAAAAGAAAAAATTAAATTGGAATTTTTATGCAAAAAAGTTAAAAGAGTTTTTACAAAAAGTTGCCTGATATTAAAAACGTTTAAACTGTCATACAGCTCGTCAGATGGATTTCTTTTTGATTTACGCAGCGCCATCTTCATAACAGATCTCTGGATGACACCTAAAGCCCCGGTTTCTAAGACCACGTCGAGCGTCCGGCGCGATTGTTGAACGTGATGACCACGTCAACGCTAGAACAGAGTGAATGCAAGAGCATTGGCGTGGTTTCTTAGACCACGTCCGGCTGCCGACGTTGCGTCAGCTTTTCGAAGGTCCGGCGTGATATCTCAGCGTGGTACGCTCTGGATAGGTCTCAGTCTATTCCGGCGTGGTTTCACGGCGTGGTTTCACTGCGCAATATACTGCTTTTAATTTCTTTAAGCAACTTGTTTTTGTAATTGCTGTGAAATATTTAGCTGTATTAACTTATTATTTTATTGTGTATTACTAAGCATTATGGAGTCTAAGGTTTTCACGAGTGAATTGGATGATAAGTTGATAGATCTGGTTCAAAATAATCCAGTTCTCTACGATTTTCCCTAAAAAAACTAAAAAGATGCCATGGGAAAAAAACAATATTTGGAAACAAATTTCCGAGGAACTTGGGAGAGAAAGTCTGTTTTTAACTGTATTGTTTAAACTGTGAACTAACAAAAATAAAATATTGAGCCTTACCTAAAAACCAAAGATGAAACATCGTGATGCACAGCAATGGTACATACTACATGGTGCAGCCAAAGGGAAACATCATTTTTCATTTTTTCTTGTGTAGAACAAATTAAAAGTTTTTACTTTATTATTAAATGAGATACTTCAAAAATAAATTACATACATTTTTAAAGGAAGTTTACAGATTTTAAATTAAAACATTTTTTTTACATCTTCGTTAAAAAAAAGTTTTTAGCTTTGGGATGCCATATTTGTTAAAGATATTATAAACATTTCCTTAACTATGTAAAAGGTCAACGGGAAGTCTGAAAACCTTCGGTATCTCTTCACAAAACAAACTATTCTAATGGTACCATTTTTAAAGTTTTCCTTGTAGCTATTTCTCAATTGTTGTAAAAGAAAAAAAACGTTCAATTACTACTCGATGTTGGTATCTTTGAAAAGCACATTAGTTTAATGATAAATGTAATAGACTCAAACAAAAAATATACAGTGATGCAAAATTCATTTAATGATAAGAACTTACGCTTGCAATACAAAGGGTTCAATTTAACAAAAATAATTATTGTTAAAGGTTTGATAAAAATGTTTGTCTGATCACTTTCGAAAAAGAAAAATTGTTTGATCACGTACTTGACGATTTAGTCACTTTTCTGAATGGCATTCAGCTGCCAATTCACAGAAATCTTTTCACTGCAAAAGAAGTCTTTAAACTTTTCTCGTACGTAGTAAGCCAAACGTGTTTCTTTTCTTCCTGTTGTTGGCTCTCTTATAGGTATCAAATTTTCTGCAGGTAGAGAAAGTTTATCTTCGTCTTGGTTGGAGCAAGTAATTTTTGCCACTCTAAATAAATTATGGAAAACATCCGCAGCTAGAATCAGGTTGTCAACAGTTTCAGGAGTGATAGAAATTTGTGTAAAAAATACTGTAAAGTACTGGGATAGGATCCCAAATACATTTTCACTGTACCGCCATGCTCGACAATGTCTGTAGATGAATACAAACCATACACCTTAACCTAAAAATTACATATTTTTCAGAGGCAAGTTCCAAGCTATAAACAGAACTAAGTTTTAGTATGAGTGTAGGCCTATGTGCGTTTAAACACTTTTTCTAATGGAATTGAGCTGCCAATCCACTGAACAATTTTCATTGCAAAAGAAGTCTTTAAACTTGTCTCTTACACTATAAGCTAACTGAGTTGCTTTCCTGCCAGTTGTAGCAACACCATAATTCTGACACTCGCAACTATATCTGAGGTCTAGTTGCTTTCACAGAGCAAGAAATAGATTCGCGCCGTCAAATACGAGCTTTTTACAAACCAGTATCGCGTTGAATCACGGCGTGATGTAAGTAACGCCGGCTTCACCGACTTGCCGCTCTTGAACATCACGGCGTAGTTATCACGGCGTGGTTATCGCAGCGTGGTCTTACAAACCGAGGCTTAAGGGAGCTAGAATGGATTTGCAGGCGCATCCCCAAACTATTATCCCCCACAAAAGCAATGATTGGCAATAAGAAAAGTACAACTGTCTAAATTTAAATTCCTAAAAACATAGATTAACTTTCTAATAAACATAATTAACTTTCTAACTCAAATAGTCAACATGTACTGACCAATTTAAGCGTTTATCAAACAAGACACCCAAGTATTTGTAGGAGTCAACTCCATCAATGTTACTACAGCCACAGAGCCCTTAGGTAATTCCCACACGAACGTAATTTAATATGTTTATAAGGACAATCACTAATGGACCTAAGGGCTATAGGAAGGAACTTTGTTTTAAATATGTTAAGGGTTAAAACATTTTGATCGAACCATTTTTTCACTACCGACAAATTCTTTACAACCTTCCCTTGTACTTCTTCCCAATTATTACCCTCGAATAAAATGGCCGTATCGTCTGCAAATAGGTAAAAGTTCCCATCAATATTGATTTTAGACAAATTATTTATATAAATCAAAAATAGAATAGGTCCAAATATGATTTCTTTTAATGTTTTATTGATAAAAACAGAGAGCAACCTTCGCTTTATTTCTATTCCGTCGCCGATTGAAAAGGAAGCAACAAAATATACTTATTTGGGTTAATCCAATAAATAAATAAAAGAACAGAAGATTTTGGAGCATTCTACACTGTGTTTCCTGATTTGAGGAAATAGAAGAAATATTTTTCAATTATTTATGAATGTCGGTTTCGTCATTCGACGACTTAAGACGCGGCTGAAGGATAGTATTTGAAAAAAATACTAAAATAAGGGAAATTGGCATGCATTTGGTCACGTTTGCCGCTGTTTCGGCGGAGACGGTGGAAAATCCGTCTAGTAGCAGCGAGCGGCTGCACAGCTACCGTCAGCGGTAAATAAACCGATCGTTTATTTTTCCGACCAATGTGTACGCTCTAATACTCTACTTCGCGCCACTGTTGATATGACGGCACGGCAAATAATGCGTGGCGGACGAAAACTCCGTGTGTTTCAGGCCATACACAATACTGCATCGTATATCAAATAAAGTGCCAGTGCCCAATTCGACCAAAGACAATGTCAGCAATATATTGATAATTTATTGTAGCTTGAAATTTGCATAGGTGTTGAAATCAAGTTACTCTTAAGAGCGTATTTTATTGTAAACAAAGTGCGAAATATTTTTTACAATGGGGGGGGGCTTATAACCCCCCCACCTGGTCGCGCCTATGATGGAGGCTTATAGGTGCAAACAAATTCTACTAATATATTTCGTACACACAGACAGCCATTCAGCGCTTTCGTGAGTAGACCAATTCCCAAACTGTTGGTTGAAACCGTAAAATTCATAAATTTAATTTTGGATATTCGATCGGCTTACGTCAGCGGTTCAGCTGTGGTCGAATTATTCATAATACTGGCTCCACTGTTCGCCAAGGACGAGGTCATTGTGATTCTACTCTATTACCACTGTTAAGTGATTAACGGAATCCGTACCTTTAGTCATTGTTTATTTATGGTAACTTTCTCTTTAAAAACGCAACGATAACAAACTGTGATTGTTCTACCTTGACCTAGACTTATCCATCTACCGCAGCCTCAATGACCTGGCCCAGGCATGCCAACCTTCATTTACTATATTTCACTGAGACAGTGTAAATGAATGGAAAGCAGTTATATTGACATTATAGACGGGACATTTCACAAGACCTATTTAAATAGACCCAGATCCGGGTTTGAAACTGCGGTTTTTATGAACAAATATTACATTTAGGTGAATAGGCCGTTACAGTTGCTTAACGTAATTCGTGTCGTAAAAACAAAAATACCAAAATGGAAAGAACTTTAAAAAAAATTTGAGTCTGCGTCGGACCATACGGTGGAAGTTATACTTCTTTGGCCATCCAATGGTATAGACAGGTAGACCTACTATTGATTTAATATATTTTGGGGAAAAATAGTCGTAATATAGAGTAGCCCTACTATTTTGTAGATGATAATTCTTTTATAAAAACACTAACCAACACTGAAGGCATATTTTTAAATTAATATCCCATTTTTCCCTTCTTTGTTACGTAGGCTTATGAATACTATCGTTGCATCTGTTTGGTTGGTCACAGTTAGTCTGGGGACCATGATCAGTGCTCATTTACTACACCCAACAAAACGAATGAGCTCCCGAGTTTCTGCAATATCGTCGTGAATCACCCTGCATATAAAATGTTTAACACGAAAACGTGTTCAGGGGACCATGATCAGTGCTCACTTACTACACCCAACAAAATTAATATTGCATTGTCATCGGTCCTTGATAAGTATGCAAAGTTTCAAATCAATCAGAAGTTTTGAAGGGAGTGAAAATCACGTCGTGTTCTGGGGACCATGATCAGTGCTCACTTACTACACGCAACAAAATTAATATTGCATTGTCATAGGTCCTTGATAAGTGTGCAAAGTTTCAAATCACCCTATAGTTAGTCTGATTTCCCCAAAATCGATCAAAAAGTAAAATACTATAAAAGTACCCGGTTCAAATCTACGCGGGGAATTTTACGGAGGGACATCTTTAGATCCGAGACTGACGTCTGGGATTTCGCGACTTTGACCGTTGCGAGCGAAGAGAAGCGGTCTATAATCCGAGGTCGCAAAGCGAGTTTATCAGCTGTGAGCGGAACGAAGCAACGCGTGAGCCGGGGCTGGCGGCTGAGGGGCAAACAAATTCCATTAATATATTTCGTAAACGCAGGCAGCTTTGCAGCGACTTCGAGAGTAGGCCAATTTCCCAAATAGTTGGTTGAAACCCTAAAACACATAAACTTAATTTTGGAAATTCGCTCAACTCTCGTCAGTGGTTCAGCTGGGTGATCGAATTATTTTCATAACGGCCTCCTGTAGCGCAAGGGGCCGATAAATTCGTTTAGTGCTTGGCTTTTGGAAATAAATAGCAATCTCGTCAACTAATAGTAATTTCAAAAACTACCCCGCCTGAAGGCATGCCGAAAGTAATTTTGTAGTGTGTAGGATACTACGTCGAGCCGGAATTGTCTATTTCATAATAGATTAAAACTCAAAATTTGTGTACAGTCATAAAAGGCACTATTTCGGAGATTTACACTTTCTAGACATTCGAACCAATTTAAAAAATCACGTTTTAGTTACTTTAGGGTCCGCTGTAGTGGCGGCCATCTTGGATTTTTATCCCATAAGAGCAATGTTAAATTTCAAACCATTTATTTCGTTTATTTTTTATCATAAAATTGTTTGCAAAGTCTCATTTTAAGCACAATTACAATACCCATCCGTTTTGCATTTTACATTTAAAAAAAAATGTTTTTCTTTTATTATGTAATTGACATTTAGTAAGTACAAAGTTTACATTTTTTCCTAACACAATACAAAATAATAATGAAAAGTGATTTGCAAGCAGGATCCGAAATTTTATAAAGAATATTCAGTTTTTTTTCAGCACTCAATTACAAAAGATGGATTTATAAAATGATTTGAGATGAGGAAGTGTCAAAGCGCTCAGCTGCCAGAAATTGCACTTTTTAGATACGGTTATAGAGAGAATCGCTTGCGTTTCCGGTTGCTTTCTCGTTTACTGGAGCAGACCCTTAAAGCGCAGTTTATGTCACCCAAATGGCAATGGTTAATCCTTAAACGTATCAGATAAAGCATACCCAGACGTTTGTGGTAAGAGGTCGGAAGTAAAGCAAACGGTGGTTGATTCGCTTTAAAGCAACATTTTACTGCAATATTTAAAGGCTCTTCTTTACCTTGAAGAAAACTCCCGAGTGTGCCGTATGATTTCAATACGAAAGGTCTGACTAAAGCCGCAAAATCGTTGAAACATGCATTCGTAATAACGTGTTTCGGATTCTATTTATAAACTAATAATCTGGGAAACTACTTTAAGTTATAAAGAAGGCTTTATATCTTTTATGTGTTAGCTTAAAATATGGAAATTATTGCTTAAAACTCCCAAAAAATGCGTTAAAAGTAATAGATTTTTACTCACTTAAACTGTTGATTAAAATGAGTTGCCGTCGATTTCTTTCAATTATGAGATATAAGACAAAAGCACAAAGCCTTTATGAACAATTTAAGATGTTTCACAACTTTTTAGGTTAAAAAACGGCGTCCGAAACACGGTAGTAGAGCTACGAAGTGCATAGTTTTGCTGTTTTACGCAAGGTATAGAAGGCCCTTAAACGTATCAGATAAAGCATACCCAGACGTTTGTGGTAAGAGGTCGGAAGTAAAGCAAACGGTGGTTGACTCGCTTTAAAGCAACATTTTGCTACAATATTTATGTAAAAAAATTCAACGGACGCGTAAGAGTTCGCCATGTTACGCTTACAATAGGAATGCACTGACGAACGTTGTTCGTCATAATGCGCTGAAGGGTCACATCGATTAAAGAACGGCAAACAATCGATAATTAGTAGTTTTTGAGTTAAATCGAGATAAACAACACACACACTTTGTGCGGGTTAATTCATTACTGTGTCAGACTTGTCTCAACTGTTGAATTATTCGATTCTGACATTCCAGGAACAGTATACATCTCGTTTCTTGGTAGTTTATACTTGGCCAGATAAGCTCTTCTTATTATAAGAATGTTTCTCGAGGTATTCAACGATATTTTTAAAGCTTTTCCTTAAATGGTAATGTCCACTTATCACGATAACAATCGCGGTAGTATTAATTATGCCCTCTGCCCGCAGCATCCGGTTTATCTTCCTCCTCGCGGCTCCCGTTTCCTCGTATCTCGTTGCCGTAACCGCTGCAAATCATACGCTACGACCTTATTGTACAATAGTGATAGGCGAAACGATTCTTTTCGTTGAATCGAATCATTTGTACCGAAATAAAATCATTTGTACTTAAAGTAATTCGAATACGCAGCTGAACCGCTGACGTGAGTTGAGCAAATTTCCAAAATTGAATTTATAATCATATGTTTTAGGGTTTCGACCGACAATTTGGGAAATAGGTCTATTCACGACGGTGCTGAATAGCTGCAAAATGGTTCGCACGCCATTCCGCATATTGGGAGAATCTTCAATACACAAAGCATTGGGTGCTTCGCACGCCATTCCGCATATTGGGAGTATCTTCAATAAACAAAGTATTGCGTGCTTCGCACGCCAACCCCCGTGTTGGGATTATCTTCAACACACAGAGCATTGCGTGCTTCGCACCCCAACCCCACGGTAGAATCCGCCACATGGCTTTGAACCGGGTACTTCTATGGTATTTTACGTTTTGATCGATTTTGGGGAAACCAAGCGAGCTATTATAAGGTCGCGTAAAAAAACAAAATGTACAGAATAACATCATACATTTATATTTGTAGAAACAACTCAAAAGCAAAATCATTCTCGTAGGAAAAATCTCAAAAAATAGTTACTTCCGGTCAAAACACGTGCTTCCGATTTTTTATTTTTTTTTGCTTACGAACTCGTCCGAGCGACGTAGACGACCAACGCGTGTACCAAATTTGAACCAAATCGGACTTAAAATGCGACCGCTAGAGTGCGAACACATATATACATATATATGATTTTTAATAACACCCCAAAACGTGTTCTAGGGACCATGATCGGTGCTCATTTGCTACTCCCGACCTTGGGTCTTACCATAAGTGTCACTGCAATAGCTCATTTTTCCTATGGAAATTCGCTAATAACAGAATAAAGAATCGATTCATTTGATTCATTGAGATCATTTTCCCCACAACTTATTAGTTCAGCTAACCTCACTCTTGCCTTTATGATTTATAGATTACGCCTGTTAAGTTAGTCACTGATTAATGATGTGTTATTAGCGAATTTCAATAGAGACTCTAATAGTGAGACCTAAGGTCGGGGGCGGTCAATGAGCACCGATGATGGTCCCCAGAACACGTTTTGGTGTCATTAAAATATGATACAGTGTGTATCAAAAAGGACTTTACAACATTAAAAACTCAAATTGATTTATTTATTCACCTTAGATACATGATTTTGGTATAATTTTGTAACAAAAAACATCAAGTTTTTACCTTATACATAAAGAAGTCCAATGCGGCTTCCATTGGTCATCCCATCTGAAGTCTATTTCTCGCCAAACCCGCTGCAGCACGTCAGCCGCGATTTGTTCAATTGCGAGGTAGATCCTAGCTCTGAGTTCTGATAGAGAAGTTGGAAACCGGTAAGGGTGGAACAAACGCGGTATCCTTATTGAACCCCCAGAAGAAGAAATCAAATGTCAGGTCCGATGAACGTGGGGGCCATGCAATTGGCCCACCACGGCCCGTCCTTTTACGTGGGAAGCGGACATTTAAGAAACCCCGGACTTCAGAGCGGGACGCCGTCATGCATAAAATATACGCTGCGTTCTTGGTCATCCTCGTCAGCCTGTGGGATTAAAAAGTTTTCCATAGTATCTCAGTAGATTATACCGGTGATAGTTTTCTTTTGGAAAAAGAAAGGGCCGTAGACACGTAAATGTATTTATGTGTTCGAACTGTAACTCAGATTTGGTCCAAATTTGGTACACACGTTGGTTTTCTGAGTCGCTCGTAAAATGTTAGTTGACCAAAAAAATCCAACAACCAGAAGCACTTTTATAGCATTTGTAGTACCAGAATGAAACTTTTTTGTTTTATCTAAAAAAACATATATGTAGGATATTATTCTGCATATTTTGTTTTTTTACACAACCTCATAAAACAAAACCCCTCTCCGATACCCCAATCCAAAATGGCAGAGCCAAGAAGTTCAGATTTCTCCAGTTTTCTTCTCTTTCTCCGCCATTTTGGATTGGGGTATCGGAGAGGGGTTTACTTTATACCAATTTTCTCGTCTCAACGAGGGCTTTGAAATGAGGTATCACTCAATAAGGCTTACTATTTACAATTTTTGACTTGCAACGCAACCTTACGCGAATAAGGGTAAAATTCATTCACACCATAAAAGGTG
>JAGFPH010002718.1:149534-166990 GCA_018207615.1 Philaenus spumarius | reverse complement strand
CATTCTTTAGATATTATCTGTTGTTACGTGAATACAGTTATTACACGGGGCTTTTGTTTTCCTCTAATTACATAATAAATCATCTGTCTAAGATTAGATTCATGACAAGAAATGTTTTACATTTACTGAATGTACACTTACAGAAATCATACTTCGGCGGCCTTGCATTTGAGATGTTAGCTCTGGTTTAGGTTAGGTTCTGTGAAGTTATCAGGGAATTTCCATAGTAAAGATGAATTATTGCAGTGACTCTTATTGTGAGACCTAAGGTCGCGGGAGTGGTCAATGAGCATCGATCATGTGTTCGCACTCTAACAGCCGAATTTTACGTTCCTATTCGGTCCAAATTTGGTACATTAATTGGGGTTTTAAGTTAGTTTAAAAAATTCAACAACTGGAAGCCCATTTTGTCACTAAACTATTGGGAGTATTACGTAACAAAATAAATATAGGAGATTATTTTGTATATTTTTTCAACACGACCTTATGGCTCGTCTGGTTTTCCCAACGTAAATCACGAGGTGATTTTACGGTGGGGCCGCTTCTGTACCGATGCGAGTTGTCAGCTGCGATCCGCGGTTGGAGGCTGAGGTGCAAACAAATTCTACTTATATATTTCATACACGGAGGCAGCTATTCAGTGCCTTCTTGAGTAGACCAATTACCCAAATAGTAGGTCGAAACCCTGAAACATGTAAACTTAATTTTGGAAATTCGCTCAACTCACGTCCGCGGTTCAGCTGCTTTTCCTATTTCCGTAATTTGTTCCTAGTGCTATTTGGTATTACAAATATTTTGTATTGACGTCACAATATATTCGTGACGTCACCCTACGTCTTCAGTTCAGCTGTTCGGTCCTTGATTTCTTTATCGACCGTCTCTTGCGTTTGCCTAAACCGGAACGTGACTAAACCTATGTTAAATTCCTTTAACAAGATAAGAAGTCGTTTAGCCGTGTTTTATTGGTTGAGATAAAATTTCGCTGTTTGCATTCTTTCAAAGGATTTTAAAGTGAAGTTGAGCAAATAAAAAGTCGTAAAATTATACGTACAGTATTATATTTTAACACTATACACAAATCTGAAATATTTTCGAGCCTTTATTTCGAATACGTGATGTACACATTATTATTTGTTCCGTTTTATCTTTTGTTTAGTACATAGCAAATCTTACAAAACTAAATCGTTTATTAACAAAGATATTAAAGTAATATACTAAGAAAATAAATCTGATATTAAAAATATGAGTAAATAAATAAATTACGCGCTTTGAATATTATAAAGTATTACTACAGGGTTTGCTCCCTGCTAATTTAGCTCACCAACAACTTCTCCGGAGCAAATGCAAAAAGATTATTACATTGTTGATATATTAGAATTAACACAATAAACTGATTTAAACTGCAGATATTTGTGTTTTATTACAAAAATCTATATAAATAAAAATGTAAATGTGCGTTTGTTCAAAATCGATAATCTCCGAAAGTCTTCACCGATTGCTTTGAAATTTTTACACAAACTTTCATTTGAATACAAGCGTGTTTTTATATACTTTTTTGAAAACTGCAGCACCTATTTAACATAAAAACAACCAAAAATACACTCTATATTTAACAAAAATGTAAGGGCCATTACACATGTTTATTGACTATAATAATAATAGTAGTCAGCTGTTTCCTATAAAATTTCCACTATCAGCTGATGTTGAAGTAAAAACAACACACCCTATCTCTAAACTAATATTATAAAGAGGTAAAATTTGTTTGTTTGTGTGTAGAGGGTAATCTCTGTAACTACTGAAGCAATTGAATTTTTTTAAAGAAAAAGCTAACATCCGTGAGTAACATAGGCTAGAATTCGTATTGATAAAAATATTTTTTTATTTCAATATTTGTAGATTTAGTCGGAACAAATTCACAGGATCAAGTTGGGCGTTAAACCCACAGCTGTAATACCAATAAATAAGCACATTATGAAAAATTAAAAAACAACAATTGAAAAATGTAACTTATATTATTCAAAACGTATTGGGCAAAGATATGCACAAAAACAAAGGTAAAATAAATTAAACATAATTTTATGTTAGGCCTAGACTGATTGTCCAACACATATATTTCTTGACTGTATTCACATTCATTATCTTAGCAACCAATAGAATAAAACAACTATTCGGATGTCCAGTTTAGTACAAAATAATATTTTATGTTAGGCCTAGACTGAACCAACACATGTTTGAACACACACAAACCAAAAAAACCTTGCGTTATAGAATTTAAAAATAAAAAAAACTATGTTACATCCTAATTAAAAATAAATAAGACATATTATAATTTAATAATAGGCCTATTTATTGATAATGTACGGTAGGCCTAAATGATAGTGAGTAACAGCTAACCGATATTAACAGCTAATTTCAAAATATGAATCAATTATTTGTATTTCTAACTTTTTGGTTAGGTTTTTGAATAAGTGTAGGCCTGAGCCTTACTGGTTCTTTTAATCTTTGTTATAAATGCTGTTATAAAATATACGAAATAATTTGATTTGAACATTTAACATTATTTACCATCTTTGATTTTGTGTTATTATTAATCCTACACCTTTCTTATAAACAATAACATAACATATGTTTTTAGAAGGTTCCATCGGGGGTTGGCGTGCGGAGTATAATAATAAAACAATTATGAATAGGTGTGCAGTGACCCGATGAGACGACGCGTCGCGACGCTTAGACAGAACCATTTGGATCGGGGTAGCGGTGACTTGAATACTGACGCATGCTCAATGTTTCTGCGTGAATGACAGGCATTTTTTTATACAGGTTGAGCGAAATTAAGTTTATATATATTAGAGTATATAGATAGGGCGAATCTTCTATATTTATTTGTTTGGCAAAACCCAAAAAAGATTCTATTACTAAAAATCTGGATTGTTTTGGCTAACGGACTAGTCTGAGCCGCTAAGAAAACCAACGTGTGTACCAAATCGGACGTAAAATGCGTCCGTTAGAGTTCTATATCTGTATATTAATATCTATATAACATATATATATATATTCATTTGAAAAGTTTTTTTGTAATCCCAGTGAGATCTGGAGTTTTACTGGACCGATGTACACGCAGTTGGTACCAAATTAAAGGTAATTGTCTGTATATTTGCCCATTTTGCTTTTATTAGCGAATTTCCATAGGAAAAATAAGCTATTGCAGTGGCCCTTATGGTGAGATCCAAGGTCGGGAGTAGCAAATGAGCACCGATCATGGTCCCCAGAACACGTTTTGGGGTGTCATTAAACATCATATATATGTGTTCGCACTCTAGCGGCCGCATTTTAAGTCCGATTTGGTTCAAATTTGGTACACATGTTGGTTGTCTACGTCGCTCGGACGAGTTCGTTAGCCAAAAAATCCAACAACCGGAAGCACGTTTTTTGACCGGAAGTAACTATTTTTTGAGATTTTGACTAGGATAATGTAATTTGTTTAGAGTTTTTTCTAAAAATGTAAATGTAGGATGTTATTCTGCACATTTTTTTTAACGCGACCTTATAGCTCGCTTGGTTCCCCCAAAATCGACCAAAACGTAAAATACCATAAAAGTACCCGGTTCGAAGCCAAGTGGTGCAAACTCGCGAGGCCACTAGAGGAAACAAATTCGACTAACACACAGACAGCTGTTCTACGCCTTCGTGAGTAAACCTATTTCCCAAATTGTTAATTGAAACCCTAAAACATAGGCATATAAACTTAATTAGGAAATTTGCTCAACTCACGTCAGCGGTCCAGCTGCGTGGTAGAATTATTTCAGTTATTACCCCACTAAATTTTCTAAAATCGGAAATTACAATCACTTATGGCAATTTAACATAAGGTAAAATTTCAAACCTATTCCGAGTGATATCTGGAGTTCTATTGGACTGAGTGACATGCGGTTTGTGTTAAATGAAAGATAATTAACTCTATATTTGCCCACTTGTCTTAAAATTGTACTAGTCCTTCATTAAATATTTAAAAAAATGGAATTTAAAATATTTTCTATTCATTAAAATTGGTTTTACTGATCAACTGAATATAATAGCACAGATCAGCTGATTATAACAGCATATGTTTTATTATCATAACAGGTTTGTTTATGTTGTAATATACTTTATTGAAGTAGGTTATGTTTAATTTTGCTGTTGCTTAATTAGGCCTATGATTTTCTTTTTACAGTTCAATAGTTATGGAGGTGAAACGTATAAATGATGATGGAAATTGTCTTTTTAGATGTGTGTCTTACTTTTTATATGGGCCTCAATCGTTCAAATTAAACGAAATTTACTTAATTAAATCAGTCTATTAAATCAGGTAACTAGGCCTACTCCTAACTTGCGAAATATTCGCACGGGTGTATACATATAAATATTGAGTATGCAGTGTGTTGATGCGTTGGTATAATTGTGGTAACACTTCTGTAATAGCTGGCAGGACGTAACCCTTACCGACTGTCTAGGAAGGAATTTGTGTTATGTTCGTAAGTAAATTTGCAGTAGTTTCTGTTGTAAAACTTGATTAGATTGGCCGTTGTACTGTCTTGCGTAGAAATTTAATCGCTTCATCGATTTAACTTCAGACGACAGGCACAACAACGGTGTCAAGGTCGTAGGGTGGTGGGAAAGTCCGCCACAATGTCCTAGCTTCAGGATGAACTCCTTTCCAATGCTGCACACCTTCCTCAATGACACTATAAGCCTACTGTAACAGCGAAAGTGTAGAAAGTACATCGTGTGATGTAATACAAACAGGCTGTTGCACCACTAACCTAAAAATGTTTCCTATTAAATAATACCGTTTATTTTTCTACCGTTATGCTGGTTGGTAAACCACTGAAATATGATTGTTGCATGTAGGAAACTAGCAAGTCCCGTGAAAAATCACAGCCAGATTAATTAACTACACGTCAGAAATACATCATTTAAAACATTGGGTCTGCGTCGGACCAGATGGTGGAAGTTATACTTCTTTGGCCATTCGTATACTTTCCTATAATTGTTGAAAACAAATTTCCCAGCCGGTTATCGAACCAGGGATTTTAGCGTGGAAGTCGAGTGCGTTAACCACTCACCCACCGAGACTCTTGAGGTCAGGGCCGGCTAATCGATTTTCGCCGGCCCTGTCTTGAGGTATCTCTTGTAGAGAAAAGGTATAAAAAGGCACTTTCCGGATTTTACTCCTAACGCGTGACGCGGTTTCTCGACCGACACCCCATCCCGATTACAACGGGCGCAAAGAAGTATAACTTCAAAAATACCATTTAAAAACAACAAACTTCTTGCAGGCCTACCTAACTATTCTGAGGGGATTTTTAATTCGGTAAATGTGTACAACTTACAAGGATATTTAGATATTATTTTATAAAACTGTAGGCCTAGTTGTCAAAATTATAGGTCTACTATTATCTATATTATTACAGTATATCAAAATCTAATGGTGTCTAACTGGGTGTGTGTGTTACTTAATCACATAAAAACTACTGGATGGATTTGAATGAAATTTGGCACACATATAGATCATGACCTGGAATGAAACATAGGTTAGAATTCACTTAGTTGTAAGGGTTGAAACAACCCATAAAACAATAAATATTTATTATTTTACTTCCATTAAGACTAGAGAGCTGGAAATTTGTACATTTATTTCTTACAAGATATATATAAAAAGTAAACCATATTTGTATTTTTTAGCGTACTGCTGATGGGTGAAAATGTAATAACAATCCCTAAAACAATACAAATTAATTATTATACTTCCCATTAAGCTAGAAAACTGGAAATTTTTACATTTATTTCTTACAATACATATATATTAAATAAATCATATTTGCATTTTATAGCGTGCTGCTAAGGGGTGATAATGTAATAACAACCCCTAAAACAATAAACATTTATTACTATGCGGTGAATCTTTGGACCGTGTGCGAAGCCACGGGTACCTGCTAGTACTGTATATAAAAATAAATATAAAAATATTATCTTTATTTGCTTCGCATTTCATATTGATATATCAAATTATTTAAAAGTTATTAATATTAATTTATGTTATACGTGTACGAAGATGTACGAATGTTTCCGGAGCTAATCGAATGTTTCCGGAGCTCTTCTTTAAATTTGTATAAATGAATACACTGATGGTACAAGGTTGTATTTATATTCATTTTCATGCATACTCAACCCCCTTCAGATCCTGGACTATAAAGGTGCAAACTAATACGGTATATTTCGTTACTAGTAGCCCATTTTAATAATCTACTTATTTTAAAGAATAAAAATCTGACCCAAAAAAGCTTATGTAATAATGATAACAATAACCAATAAATAACAGCTAAAAATAGCGGACGAACTATGTAGTCAGAAAAATAACAACTAAGCCTTTATTTATAAAATGTTTTTAATTAACTATCGAGGCAAAAAAATCTGTAACATTTTAAGCTGCAAACTGGAAACTCATCCTTATAAATAGGTTATGATTGACGATACATGATTAATATTATGCTAATCTACTAAGTTCATCTCAAAGGTTATATAACAGGGACTACACACATGCACGGACCTGTTCGTGAGCGGGGGGGGGGGGGGAGGACAGCACACGTGCATACAGTATTTTAGTTTTATGAGTGAAGTTACAGTGTTGTGAAATTCATGCAAGCACTCGCAAAGCGCAGTTAATAATCAGAGGCCGTAAGGCCAAGATAAAAACTAAGTTAACTTTAAATAAAAAAAAAGAAAGCAGTCGTGGTACTACTGAAAGTGAAAGAAGCGAAAACTGTCATGATTATAAATAGTTTGTTATATTGGTTTAATCCGAAATTTCATAATTATTTTATCTTGTCCTACTTAAAAATTTTTAAATAATAAACAAATAACATAAACATGATTGTCTATAGTCGAATAGTAAAAAAATAAACGGTACCAGAAACTGGCACATACTTTCTCACAAACATATTTAATTTATTGAACAGATTCACTGTGACTTCACAGTTGTAGGTGGAGTAGGAGAGATGATTTATTAAAGTAGTATTAACTAATAAATATTATTATTATTATCTAGAGAGAAAACTATTCGATCGATTTCGAACAAATTTGCACCAAACACGTCAATTAGGGCTGCATAGATGCACGAAAAAATGTTTTGATTTTTTTTGAAAAACAACCCCCTTTATGACCAAAAAACCCCCAAAAATAAGTTATTATTATTAGCTAAACGAGAATTTTTAGAAAGATGCTGTTTTTTGCATATGGTAGGGTACATCAAAGGCTACAAATAAGCAAAATTTTATCAAAATCGTTAGAGCTGTTTTTTATAAGAAAATAATAACTGATTTTTTGGGAGTTTTTTTTGCCAAAAAGGGGATTGTTATTAAAAATTTTTTCAAACGCGTTTTTCTTGCACCTATACAGGCCTACTTGACATGTCTGGTGCAAATTTGTTTGAAATCGATCGAATAGTTTTCGCTCTAGCTTTGTATACATACAGACATACATACAGACAGACATTTTGTAAAAACCACTTTTTTGGACTCAAAATGTTTTCGGTGCGCCTAAAGAAGTTTTCACTTCAAAAAGGTGTAGTGTTTTAAATAGCACAAAAAATCGCCCTTTACCTTTTTTAAATTATCTAAATGCTGATTACGATTACATAATATGTGTGATAGGCATTTCAATAAATATGTCTTCAGTTTCTCTTGAGTTTAGACAACACACTTAAAATTTTCATGCTGAAAACGCGATTCTTAATCTGCAAAATATCTTTTACTGAATGTGCTTAAAATATCCTCACTTGCTCTTATCAGAACTAACAATTACAGTGTATAAGTTAGATAACATTCGCGGTTACTAAACCACAATGATTCAGACCTTGGAAGAACATGAATCAACGAAACACTTGTAAAGAGGATCGAGCAAAAAAAAAAAACAAAAACGATTCAGCTCTTGGCCTAGAATCTAGAATGACTCATGTAGGTTTTATTTTGTCAACCGGAATGCAGTAGGCCTACTGGATTTATCTTTATCACGCGGGAAGTCCTACATACTGGGACTCGAAATAAACCAACAGTGAATCATTTAGAACACATATTATAGGCTTGTATGATATAAGCATGACACATTTTACATTGGAGATGTTTGTCTACGAAGTGAAATATTTCAGACAAAATCTTGCACGACCGTGTTGGTATTTTGCATTTCTGTTTATCTTTACGGGTGTTTTTTACAAGTTATTTCAAATGTAAAATTAGTTTTTTTAAACAGTTATTTACAGAGTTATTAATAACACACACTTTTGAAGATGTTAACTTTAGGTAAAAAAATATGTACAATGACCGTAAAAACGGACGATGGTTTTATGAGATCGCAATGTATTTTTTGATTTTACCTTAACCTAAAGAAAAAACACGAATTAATTTAATTTTATGAGGAACCTGTAGAATTTAATAATAATAATAATAATATAATCTTTATTTATTGAGGCGAAGTTAGGACCATTGGGTCCTCTCTTCCACTTAACCTCGAAACAAAAAATACACAAATACATAAAAATTCATATTACAAATAAAAATTAATGAAGAAACAAAACTACAAATAATAATTACTTGTAAAACATAATTAATAAAAACTAAAAATGTACACATTTGTTTACTAAGTAAAATGAAACTAAAAGTTAATTATGCTACACTATAATACATACCAGGTGTCTTAAAAGTCCCCCCCCCCTATTATTTTTTTATTAATGGAAATAGACAGATTTGCTTTGGGGATTGTCAACATGACCAAAAATGGAGTTTTTTGTTGTATCGTAAATTTCAACCCCTCCCCAAAACATGGGGTATTTTAGGGGTAAGTCGAAAATTTCTGGACTTTGGGTTGATACAACCTTGCTTTGTTATTCATAACTGTGCATGTTTGTCGACTGCTAATAGAAAAAAGTCCAGTACCTGGGAATTCCAGAGGGCTTAGCTTTACTGTTTTTACACTAATTACTATGTTTTATGACTTAGATTGCGTGACCTACTGGATTAAACCCTTGTAAAAAATAACGGATGTATTTAACATTTCAATGTTATTTAAAATGGGGAAAAATTACAACTTTGATTGGCCATTATGTTGGATAGAGTCAACATACACACCCCCGCTTTGGGCCAATTTTCTTCTTTTATCGAGACCTTTAAAACGCGGTGTCACTCGATAGGGGTTCTCTTTTAAAATTTCCGACTTACCCCCAAAATACCCCGTTTTTGGGGGATGGGTTGAAATTTACAATACAGCAAAAAAACTCCATTTTTGGTCATGTTAACAATACCCAAAGCAAATCTGTCTATTTCCATTAGTAAAAAAATAATGGGGAGGGGGCTTTTAAGACACCTGGTATACATAAACACATTTTAACTCTCAAACACACACACATTCAAGAACATTCCTCAAATACCACCCGAGCGCCCGAAACTACCCAAAACTGTCGCAGAACCAACAACCCAAAGCCTTCTTGAACTGAACACGGTCATTGACGCAGGCTGATTATATAGGGTAATTCAGAAGAAACGCAGAAACTTTCAGGTCGTGTTCTACTAGTTAAAATAAAGAAACAAGTTACAAACATTGGTTGGGAAATTTTTCCTTTCCAGTATTGTTATAGTACTATTATTGTAGTTTCTATATTGTTATAGACAGTACCAAGAAATCAAGTTTTGAGTTTTCAGCCAATATTTCGGTTATCTTTTGATATACGGAAAAAATAAAAAAAGTTTTGTTTCTTATGAAAATGTTTCTTACATATATTCTTGAAAACGTATGTTTCTTACACATATGTTAGTACGGAGCACGGTTGTTAGCGTGCGAAAGACGCAGTTGTGTCCATTACGCATTTGATTTAAAACAAGAACATAATTTTTTTTAAACTTAAAGTTCTCAGAAACTGAACTGTCAACGGTTGGAATGCTTCTGGTATTGATTCGCCAACCGTTATCGGTACTTTGATTAATGGTCACCAAAGGCCCGGAATTTTCCATACGTTTTTTCCGTAAGCACATTAAAATTAGGCCGGATGTTTTCCGATGTATTGAAACAAATGATTCATCCTAACAATCGAATTATCTTGGCGTAGAGTGAATGCTGTTTGTAATACTTTAAATTTGATTTCAAAGTCTATTTGTAAGACGAACAGTCCAGCCGTAAAAGAAAATAATGATCTACGGAAGGTGTTCTACTTTGTTCAAAGTCCCTGTGTCGGACAAGTAAAATTCCACAAGTCTGCGGATCAGAGTCGCATTCCAAGCATGCCTTGGATTCCATCGTAAAGAATTGTCGAGCAAAGCAGACGTGCCATAACATGCTCTTCAGCGTTACTGGATCCTGCAGTAGATGTTTCAAATATATAGTTCAAACAATTTTGTGTGTATATTTTTCTAGAAACAATATCAATAATTGTAACCAAAATTGACAGTTGAAAACTATATTTACTACTAGCAGATCTCTAAACATGATAATTCGACTACGCAGCTGAACCGCTGACTTGAGTTGAGCAAATTTCCAAAATTAGGTTTATAGGCCTATGTTTTAGGGTTTCAACCAACAATTTGGGAAATAGGTCTATTCACGTCGGTGCTGAATAGTTGCAAAATGCTTCGCACGCCGTTCCGCATATTGGGAGTATCTTCAATACACAAAGCATTGCGTGCTTCGCACGCCAACCCCACGGTAGAATCCACCACATGGCTTTGAACCGGGTACTTCTATGGTATTTTACGTTTTGATCGATTTTGGGGGAACCGAGCGAGCTATAAGGCCGCGTAAAAAAACAAAATGTGCAGAATAACACATCCTACATTTTTATTTGTAGAAAAAAATCAAAAACAAATTCATTCTAGTAGGAATAATCTAAAAAAATAGTTACTTACAATCAAAAAACGTGCTTCCGATTGTTGGATTTTTTTGGCTAATGAACTGGTCCGAGCGACGTAGACAACCAACGTGTGTACCAAATTTGAATCAAATCGGACCTAAAATGCAGCTGCTAGATTGCGAACACATAGATACATATTAATATATATACTGAAGATGACGACTTTGTCGTTGAAACTTATTTGGCCACTAAATGTATTTTTGTGAGAATTGCGATCTCTGTGATTAGCGAATTTCCATAGGAAAAATGAGCTATTGCAGTGGCCCTTATGGTAAGACCCAAGGTCGGGAGTAGCAAATGTTCACCGATCATGGTCCCCAGAACACGTTTTGGGGTGTCAATAAAAAAATATATATATATGTATATATGTGTTCGCACTCTAGCGGCCGCATTTTAAGTCCGATTTGGTTCAAATTTGTTACACGTGTTGGTTGGTCGCTCGGACGAGTTTGTTTGCCCAAAAAATCCAACAATCGGAAGCACGTTTTTTGACAGGAAGTAACAATATTTTGACATTTTTCCTACGAGAATGAATTTGTTTTTGAGTTTTTTCTACAAATATAAATGTAAGATGTTATTCTGCACATTTTGTTTTTTTACGCGACCTTATAGCTCGCTTGGTTCCCCCAAAAATCAATCAAAACGTAAAATACCATAGAAGTACCCGGTTCAAAGCCATGTGGTGGATTCCACCGTGGGGTTGGCGTGCGAAGCACGCAATGCATCGTGTATTGAAGATACTCCCAATATACGGAATGGCGTGCGAACCATTTTGCAGCTATTCAGCACCGTCGTGAATAGACCTATTGCCCAAAACATTGGTTAAAACCCTAAAACATAGGCCTATAAACTTAATTTTGGAAATTTGCATCAACTCACGTCAGAGGTTCAGCTGCGGGGTCGAATTATTCTATCGATGTCACTGAAGTTGACGACTTTGCCGTTGAAACGCGTTTGACCATTAGACGTATTTTTGTGAGAATTGTGTTCTGTGTTTTTTTTTTTAGAAATAAATGTCTCACTAGTCAAGCTCGATTATATTTATACTAGCAGTTGCCCGCGGCTTCCCTCCCAGATTTGAATTAAATTAATATCGGGTAAATATTGACGCAATTCAAAAATAATTTTCTGATCAGAGTTCCCTGGCACAAAGCGCCTTAAATCGATCTATGTTTCTCATTTAAGCCTACAAGTACCTGGGTGACCGAGGATCGCTCAGTATTTTTTTTTATTGTTTTTTTTTTAGGAAAATGTATGTAAATACGAATCGCATACTGAATAAATATGAATATTTTTTTATCTTACGTACGTATGAACTGTTTATTTAAATAAAAAAACATGAGTGTAATTAGTTCTAACATTTTATTAGATTTTTTGCAGTTATAAAACCTAGCGCTTTCGAATCCTGACGTCCAAAAACCTCTATGTACATGTAGGTTATGTAACCTATCCAACGAATATGCCATATTTGATATTTTTTATGTATTTTAGAAATAACAAATAATAATTATAATCATTTGATCGTTTATACAATGACTACAATGTAGTCATTGGTTTATATTACCTTTATAGAAATGCAAAGAATGCAGAAACCGATGGAAAGGTTTTCAGAACGGTTAATAACAGCACAAAAATATTGTTTTAGTTACGTTTGGTGTTTGAATAAAGAAATAAGTTGAACATTTTACCGCCTGATACATTGTTATTAATGATTTATGTTTGTTAAATCTTATCTTATTAAACGAGCAATTCTTGTATATATTCTATTCGCCTATACTCAGTGACTTCAAAGGTGGTATATAAAAGAAGTTCATAGTTTAAATTGTATGCGTATTTTTTCCGAGTTTATGCGTATTTTTGCAGACATAAGACCTAGCGAATTCGATTCCTGACGTCAAAAAACCCCTAAATCCAACAAATTTTCATCAAAATCGTTAGGGCCGGTAGCGAGATCCCCGAAATACATTTTTGAATTTATAAACAAATATACAAGACTTGATAGAATAAACTTAGAATACAAAATCTCACAACTAATACGTTTATTAACTCAAATGCGTTTCAACGACAAAGTCGCCATCTTGAGCTACAATAGTCAAACTATAACTAATCTCACAGTTCTCCATCCTCCGTATTTATACAGAATTCAATGGGGTGTGGCTTAAGACTACATTACATCAGTGGGGCGTTACCAATTGCCTTGCGTTATTATAACAAGCCTACCGATAACTATATAACTAAAAAAAGTTATTAACCTAATAATGAGGATAGCCTGAGTTTCGTGCATCCTGAAACAGTTTAGTGGCACTACTAACCTGTTCGCCTTCTTTTTATATTTAAGTGAGTTTTAGATTGCTGCTTGCAGCCATTAGGGAATGGCCCCTAGATGCTGCTGACGCTCACCCCAGTGATGCATGCGGAGTGTCTCTGTCCGTTACGCGGTTGCAGGAGTGTTGTACTGCTGCCTCAGGAGAGGTCACGCGAGAAACACTTTTGTGACTGGGTTCGGAGCCAGAGTGACTTCCTTACTCGGGGTGAGGGCGGTTGTTTTAGTGGGTATTGCCAGATACCGTTCTGGTTGAGCCCCACAGTACCTCTAATTTGGATTGAGGTCTGCACGAAACGCATTTTTCCGCCTAACAAAAAAAGAAAAAAGAAAAAACCTAATAATAATCTCATACAATACATTATTTTTATATTAACATAGAATTTTGTGTGGGTCCTAATCCATTATTTACAATTATTTTACTATGTTTGTTAATATAAAAAGTTTCCCAAGCATCTATTGTGTTAAGTTTAGTTACATTTTTCAATAATACAGAGTTTTCTATTTTAAAATGATGGTTCTCATCTAAACAATGTTTAGCCATAACAGATTTACCTGGCCAATTGTACTTTATATGAGAAAAATGTTCTTTAATTCTTGTCTTCATACTTCTTTTGGTTTGGGCTTTATATTTTTTCTGACACATTTCACAGTTTATACAATAAATTCCAGATTTGTCCAGTTCTTGGATTTTATCTTTAGGATTTCCTAAAATTTTACCAAGGTTACTCTCAGCTGACATAGCTACATTTAAATTTGCATATTTAGCTAGCGATATTTTAACAATATGAGGCAATGGTGGAGCAAACGTTGTTTTGACCCATCGTTGTTGGAGTTTTTTGCTATCCAGGGTAGATCTTGATTCCTTAATTTTCTTGAATTTCATTTTCTTCACTATGTTGTAATCAAGATCTACCCTGGAAAGCAACAAACTCCAACAACAATGGGTCAAAATAACGTTTGCTCCACCATTGTCTCATACTGTTAAAAAATGGCTAGCTAAAAAATATGCAAAGATATAAAGTATTTTGAACAACAAAATAATTCGACCACGCAGCTGGACCGCTGACGTGAGTTGAGCAAATTTCCAAAATAAAGTTTAAAGTTTGAGTGTTTCAACCAACAATTTGGGAAATAGGTCTATTTACGAAGGCGTTGAACAGCTGTCTGTGTGTAGGTACGCAATATATTAGTAGAATTTGTTTCCTCCTAGTGGCCTCGCGAGTTTGTACCACTTGGCTTCGAACCGGGTACTATTATGGTATTTTACGTTTTGGTCGATTTTGGGGACATCAAGCGAGCTATAAGGTCGCGTTAAAAAAGCAAAATGTGCAGGATAACATCCTGCATTTATATTTTTAGAATAACCTCTAAAACAAATTCATTCTCGTAGTAAAAATCTGAAAAAATAGTTACTTCCGGTCAAAAAACGTACTTCCGGTTATTGAATTTTTTGGCTAACGCACTCGTCCGAGCGACATAGACAACCAACACGTGTACCAAATTTGGACCAAATCGGACTTAAAATGCGGCCGCTAGAGTGCGAATATATATATACATATATATATATTCCAACGGAACTACCGTTTTAACCAGTTAAATATTGTTTTAGGACCCCACTTTTTTGGGACGTCGATTTCTTCAACGGTCTTTCGTTTGAGAATAAGTTATTTCCACCTACTGGAAGTTTTATAGGCAATCTCGCTTTGTTTGGCCTAGGTGAAATAACTATGTGTCGAATATTCAGTTTTCTGAATATCAAGACTAAAAAAAAACTTCTACGTTATACTTCCAGTACTTTATATTTGAATCTAGCTCAGTTAGAACACAAGTGAATGATTTTACTTTTTGTAAACCTCTGAGTAGTGAGTACACTGAAACTAACCTTGTAAATTGTTTATTTGTGCTTGCAAATATTTTATAAAATTTCACTGTATCAATTCTTAATCTATAACTCATAAACTATTGGGATATTTGACTACTAGGTGTTTTTTGTAAATAATAACTTTTTTATAAAGCAAATAAAATTTTAATAATTCCTTTTTTTTAATTTCAAACATAAAATAAACTTTTTGGATTTTACTTTCTCCAACAAATACAAAATAATAACTTTCCTTGCAATTTTAATAATAATTCTTAAACTACAAGGCAGAACCAATTATTTACCTAACTATAATTTATTTTAATATTTTATACTCAACTTGATTTAATTAATATTTTAATAAAAGATTTGATTTGAATTTACGATTTAATGAATTTAATTTTTTAATTAATAATACAAATATTTTATCTAATCTAACATCCTAAATAACCCAGTATTTTAAAATAAATTTATTTGAATTTACTTCAGGCAAATTTTAATAGGGACTAACGTATTTACGTTTCTACCGACCTTTTCACAACTGTCCAGGCGTCGCGACGTTTGATATGAAGTCCGCGAGCGTTGTTTAGCGATGGCAAGTTACAGACGCTCTGCGTGCTGGTTAAGTTGTCTCGTTGATGACGATAGATTCCTGTAGGGTGGTCTGGAAGAATTCTTAAAGATGGTTGGGGTGATGTCGTGTCTGAAGTCCCGGTTCGGCTATTCCCTCGACGTTAAAGTTGCATGTCCTGGTGGTCGCCTGGTGATGTCCTGGAATCCTATCTGGAAGCTATACGAATCACTCCATGTATCAGCTGTTCTGCAGGCTATGTTACTTCTCCAGAATAATCCAAGTTAGGCCAACCTTATATTGACTAAGTTGCCACTGACGTTCTTGGTCTATTGCTGCATTCCAGATTAATATCACAATGACGTATCTTCTCACTTGTTATACAAATTATTTGGTTAACGAAGAAAATACTTAGCTTTTTGCATACTATAGTATTTTATAAAAAACAAGTAACAGCTCTTGATGCGTACACTTACATCTCAGAAATAATCAGGCTCCCGAGTTTCCCCGAGCAATCGTTTATATAGACTTTTTCAGCACTACTTCCATGCCAACTTAAGCTTTCTATCACTGTATTTCTATAAGTTTTTAAAATTCGTTTTTTCAAGAATTTTAAACTCCTAGTCTATGTTATTTTTTATTCTGAATTTTATATTGATTTTTCCTTTATTTTTAGACTTGATTTATTCATTGTTTTACGTAAATTTCCTTTTGTTTTTTGAGTACGCCCACTTTTGCATGTTGGTATATCTGCTCCCCCTCCAGTCGACTCATCTCCAGCCAGCCCCCTCTGCCGTTCCGCTACCTTATCTCGCTCCATGCAGTTCTGGCTATTGAAAATCCTTTTCTTTTGTAACTCCTCCAGGGTTTTCCCGAGAGTGACATTTTTGAATTCAGCTCGTTGTCTTCTTTACACACGAACTTGAATGACGTTCGTACGATTCTTGGTTCGCGTACACGACCCGCGCGCGTTTTTCCGCGGCGATTCTTCCCGGAAAAGTCTTTGTTTTTCCCGGTTTTTTGTTTACACTTTTTTATGTCTATTTGGTTTGTGTTAACTAGCCGGATTTTCACTTTGTTTCTTCTTCTGGTTGTCTTACTGTGGGGTTAGGGAGTTAAACGATTTTCTACAAACTTGTGTTTTACTTTACTCCCGAAACATATTTTAAATACTGGATTATTTTTACATAACTACGTTATCAACATACTATTTACTTTTAGTTTTGAGTCAATAAAACTTTAAGTTTAACTTTTTATTTTGCTGTAAAGATGCAAATTCTATCACCTTTTTCTTTCTATAAAATTTCAAGTTTTTCTTTTTAATTACACATTTTGTTTATCAATACTAAAAATTGTTTTGGTTAGAATTTAAAAAACTTTCTTTTTTATCTACTTTTTTATCATTTGAACTTAGTGTATTAACATTAACTTTTTTATTTAACAAAATTTCGCTAAAACTTACTTCACCTTTATTTTAGGCCTTCTTATGAAAAGCCTAAAAAACATTTTCTTTTTCAATTTAGAGGAATTTTGAATTTCTCCCCATACTTTAATAGCTTGTACCTTACGTAACTTTGTGACTTTATATTATCTAATCTTGCAGTAAATACACCCGCGGTTAGCGTAATGCATTTCCTGAAGATATTTGTTTTTTATTTAATTCCTGGATTTTATCTTCCTGAAAGAATCTTTAAGTATTTTTTACAAGTCCTTATTCCTTTTCAAACAGGCAGGGTCCAAGAGTTTAACTTAGCCAGATAACGACCCTCCC
>JAGFPH010002718.1:122824-141061 GCA_018207615.1 Philaenus spumarius | reverse complement strand
TTATATTTTTCTTTTTCAGGTTTTTGAATCGTATCGGACATGCTGTGAGCTCACTGTTGGACATCGCACACGATGAAAAGAGAATCACTTGTGGATTGGTACCAGCCATAAGATTACTTCAAACCAAGCCGGAAGAAGTTCTATTTTGTATACTACCTCAGATGAAGAAGTTCGATTCCGCCAAGCATATCCAATATGTACTTCTTCAAGCTTTTTGTTATGAACACCAGATCGCAATTATCAATGTAAGTGATATAACTAAATGTCAGTTAGGCTATATAAGTTTTGTACACGTGTGAATTATGTAACATTTAGTTTTTAAATAGGCCTACCATGTTGTTTGATAAACTTCTTAAGATAAGCAGAATGTGCTGTTGTGCAATGGTCAGGGATATTCTAAATTAATTTTTAGTGTTGGAAGAGGCATAGTATAATGGATTCATGATAAAATGAATGGGTTTTCATAAAAAGTTCATCTTTGTATGTGAAGTAATTTAAAAAACATACTTTTATATTGGTTTTAAGTCTTAATAAAACAACACAATAATAAATAATATTTTTGAATTTAAAAGTCGAAAAACTTCTACTACAAATTAGAATTTATAAAATTTACTCTTCCAACTACATTCTTGGTCTTTCTCTTCTTTTTCCTTCTGGTCTTGCCTCCAACAACTGGTTTTTGTCTTTTATTCTCTTCCATCAAACGCAAAGTTTTTTTAATTACTTGCACTTATACTTGTTTCTGGTATAACTGACATTTCAAATTGAAAAAATCTGATTCGGAAAGATACATTTTCCATTTAATCCTTCATTTAGTGGAAAATTTCCCACTGTACATAATAAGTATAAATTATCACTACATTCCAGGCACAATTTGCCTATTCCAAAACCTAGGCTGACAAGTTTTATGAATTCTTTTTCTTATATAGCTCTGAAATTGTATAACAAACTACAAGTATATCAAACTCTGTACTAGACAACCAAAATTCCTGATGAGCTTGAAATCTTGGCTGCTCAGTCCCGACAATGTAGACACTCTCCTTAATAATTTTAGTATAATCAGTCTCACTTTTGTGAGCCGCAATTGCAAACAACATTATTATTTATTTAATAGTTTAAAAATTTTACTAAGCCCAGTTTATCTCCTCTGCTCTATCAAAAATGCTTACATATATAAAAAGAAAATTTTTGCTGTAAAACTCTTTTATAATTCATTGTTTCTGTTAAATGTTATTCAACAACTCTGATAAAATAAGTGTTATTTAGTTTTTGAAGGTAACCCTCATTACAGGATTCATAGAGGGTACCTAATTCTTCCCTTTATATTTTTAATTATTACTTTATTTAAAATGTATTGTATTTATGTTTTATTTGACATGCATTGTACAAGGAAGAATAAATTAATTTCATTTCATTTAAAAAATGGCAACCTAGTAGTTGAAGGAGTAGCGACCTAAGTAATTGAAGGAGTAGTGACCTGATTCTAACTCTCAATAAGGTCCCCAGTTAGAATCCGGGTAAAGGCCGTGGATGTTAGTGTTGTTAAAAAAAGTAGACTTCTAGCAACGATAGAATATTTTTTTTCCATCATATAATATTGTTGTAACTGTGTTGAATTGATTATTCGTTCATTACTAGACTATTTAAATTTTAACTGTTTCATTATTTTCCAGGTTGACAGCACGGAGAGGATTCAGGAATTGGTCAAGGCTCCCGATTGCAGCTGTATACTAATACATAGAAATATAAATCATATATTATGCATAGAAATAGAACTAGATAGAATACTTCGTTCCAATAATTCATCTTTTATTTCACCGCCAGTGCTCAAATTGCCAGCAAAGTGAAGTCCTTCTCCTGAAAAATGTAGGTATCAATGTATTCTAGGGATTATTGTATAAGGCCTAGATGTAACACAACAGTTATTGTGAAAATTTGTGTTATTTCATTTTAACAAATTTGTTTGGATTGGTTTTAAACATAATTATTGCAGTTATCATTAATAACCCTACCTATCATTATGATGAATACCGATATTATTTTTGATTTGCGTAACATATCACATACTGCTCTTTGCTTTATCTACAATATATGTTCTTATTGTTGGCCTACAGCTTGAATAATCTTTGAAAGATAAAGAGTTCTTGGAATTCTCTGTAGAATTATTTTGTAGGTACTTAAATTTGCGTGGAATGGAATAATCTGTTTAACCTTGAAGTTTTGACGTATATATAGGCATAGGCTATCTTGGAAATTTTTACCATAATTTATAAATACAGGTTATACTAAGTGAGACCGATGTGTACTCATGCCAACCCCCTTGCTACCAACCATGCATTATATATTTTTTTAAATAACGGTGAAGGATTTATTGTAAGCCCTCAAAGCTAAGATGGTAAATAATATTAAATGTCTAAATCAAATTATTAATTTTATGATAATACCTAAAATGGGCTACATTAAAGAATAAAAAATACCAACATCACTTCAGCCAAACTCCATATTGTAAGTCTAACCTAAAAATTAAAAATATAAATGATTGTTTCAAAGTATGAAACCAGTTAGTGGAAATATTAGAGTAAACAGCTGATTATTGTACACTAACATCTTCAATCTGCTCATCTGTGTTTTTTAAATACATAAATATTTTTATAAACAAAATATCATTCTTTTAAATTTGTAAATTTTATTTTGTTTTTTAACAATTGAGGCCATATATCCTTTAGATTGATTTGTGAGTGAATAGTTTTCATGTAATTTTACTTAGTTAATATTATTACATTACTATATCTGTTGTTTAATTTGGTATTATTATAAAACGATATTCAATTTATGGAGTTGTATTTTACAAGGTACTTCCAAAGTACGATATAATAAATTTAATAAAACTTATGGAGCATCTATATCTTTTCTTCAGATGGACTTTAACTTCATGAAGAATGCGACAGTCTGACTGGACATTCTAACCTCCAAAGTTACTTCTAGTAACATGGCAGCTCCGCAGCACAGCTGCAGCGTTGAAGCAGTCGTTTTTAGATGACATTCAGCAAAGATTGCTAAAGTTAGCAGAGCTATATTTGATGCGGGTCTTGGACACTGGTGATTATTCAACTTCGTAGATGTTTATTTCGATGTATAAAATTTATTTATGTTCAAGAGATCTGAATTGTTTTGAGTAAATCAACATGTCAAACTTATTATTGTAATATTACTGTTAACTGTATATTTGTGTAGCTATGAAAGTAATTGTAATATTAAATAAAGTTGTTGTATTTTTTTTAAACCTTGTTATTTATATATTTACCTTTGTATCCATTTTTCTCTGAACGAGTGGAGACCCATATTTTTTTTCCGCAGATAAATGAAATAATACAGTTTGACTAAATACCATGGGGAATCCAAAAGTAAGATGAATATCAAACGACCAGCCGTCGCCTATTTTTCTGTACATTAGAGGTAAATATTAAACATACAGAATTGTTTACAACACACATTTTACATTTTGTGTGCTTACAATTAACAAAATATCAGTTTTAGAATATTTTTGTCGTAAATAAGTTTTACATTATTTATTGTCAGACCTTATAGATTAAAGGAAATGTTAATTAGCGCTGCGCTCTAAGACACTTTCTTCTTGTAGTAAGACGCACAACATTTTTCCTCCAGCTACAGTTTTAGTAAATAACTAACTCGCTTTGCTCGCCAACCACTGCGGTGACATACGGTGATGCCAATGCAAACATATTATTGTATATTGTGTTATTTTACGGAAATGTTGATTCATTAGGACAGAAACAATTGGATATAAGTTGGGTGGTGGGGGCAGTTGTAAACTGTACAAAATGTAAGCAAAGGTCGAAATATTCATGTATACTATTTGTCCACAGAATCCCTAATTTTGTTCATATTTTTTCAATTTTTTAATAGGAATTTCTACGGAAATGATGATTGATTAGGACAGAGGCACTTGGATTTAAGTTGGGTGGTGGGTGTGACCTGTACTTAATATCAAGGGCGAATGCAGAACGTCTGAAGGGGAGGTGCTCGGTTTCGGAAGGGGGGAGAAGTGGGAGCTTGCGCCCATAGGCCCGGGCCTATTGGGAAATCCGGCCCTGGGTTTAGCTCAAGAAGCAAAAAATATCCAGTAATGGAAAAATCCAACTTTAGGTCTACATAAAAAGTAGAAAACATTTTTTCTAAATACAGTGTACAAAAGTTTTGTAATTTAGTTCTAAATATAGAAGTGTAGAAGAATATAAATGAATTTCAAAGAAAAATGTTGAAAACACCAGTTTTTATGTTCCTACTACAAGACTGCTTTCAAAATTAAGCCTATTTTGAAACATTATATATTTATGCTTTACCCAAAAGTTAAATTTTATAATAATAAATTGTAGTGAATAAATTATAGAATTGAACTGTATGAAAATTCTTATTTTATAAACTTATTTCACTTTGTTTCACTAAATTAGCTCAACTAAACTCCCTCACTTAGCATAGTGACAAGTTTCTGTCATTTCTTTGTGTTTTCACGCTCGGCATTAGCTGTTTAGAAAACTACAATTTTAAAACGATGATTACGTATGTAAATATACGTTTTAGAACAAATATTTAAACACAAAAACTAAAGTTTAAAACATTTCCTTTCCAATGGTTTTTGTTTTATTGAGATTGGATGATTTTTAGTGGGTAAACTATTTATGTTCAATACAAGTTGCTTTGCTTGAGACGACGCATTGCCCATATGCAGCGACCTGAGACAACGCTATAGCGTTGTTTGCCAGTTCTAGGGTTAATGTAGTTTACGCATTTTCTCAATTCACTCTATCTCATTAAATATCTATTAAAAATTCCTAAGTGTACAAAATTTTGGTTTTGTATTAACTCCTATCTAAAAGATGTCAAATGGCAATTTAGGTCAAGTTTGATATGAAATTCAAAGGCGTTTAAAGTTAATCTTATCTGAACTTTGGTCGTTTCTTAACTTGTTCAAAATGTCTACCATTAAAACAGATTTTTTTATAAGAAAGGGAAACTCGTATAGAAAATAATTTACATTAGTTATTTTATTTCTGAAAATATAATCAGTAAATAATCTTTGTCATGAGGATGAAAAAAACAAATAATTCCATCTTATTCATTGCCATTTTATGTTTTTAGTTGCTTTTTTTTATATTAAGACGTTATAAACTTAAAGAATTCCGTCCTGGTTTGTTATTAAACTAAGTGAAACATCACAGTAAAGGAAACATTCTTGTGGAGAAAACATATTGTATCAATATCTGAACCAAGGCCTCTTTTTACTATAGGGTGGCCTAGTCTGAAACAATAAATAGAAGGCTTAACTTATTTAAAATAGTTCTAGTGTGATCAGGGCAGCTCAGTTGGCAGAACGTTACCAAGAATGGTAAAGGTCCAGAATTCGAATCTTGGTCCATGTTTTTTCACTTGGAATTTTAGTTAAATAAACCCTTGCTGGAGAAGTGCACAAGCAGAAAAATTATTACAGTTTTAAAAATAGCAAAAATAATTATTGTCCCATGAATCTTGATTCTTATTCCTTTACCTAGTTAAAACTTTGTAAATTTTGGTGAATATCTTTAAGTTATGCTTTTTCTATCGATGGGGGGGGGGGGGGGGAGTTGAACCAAATTTTGGTGGGAGTAAGTGCCAAAGCATTCGGAGGGTTTGGCACCTCTGACCGTACTTAATTTTTAATTAAAGTTTACCTATAAAAATTCCCTTTAGAACAAATTTGATATAAATACCACCTTTGTGTATTCATTCTGATTTATTGGAAACAATGGTTTTTACACACACTTTACTACTTCTTCTCACTCCTTATAACTACACTTACCAGCCATAGTCTATTCCAGGTTTTAATTTAGGTCCAAATGTTGTATTGTTTGTGTGCAGCTAATTTATAAACAATTAAAATCAACATTTTTTCTATCTGTCCAGTTCAACTGTTATAAAATAAAGTAGTTTACAGTTTGTTATATTGGTAGCCTTGTAAGTAGAAGATAATCGTATTAATTATAATAATCTATTACACTGCCACTGGGATAGCTCTATTGATTATTTTTAATGGCTAGTGAAGTTTATGGCATAATAAAAAAGTTTTATACATTTTCACTCTGATAAAGCTCTTTTATTGGCTTTTTAAAATCATTATCGTCAAGTTTTGATTTATTTAAAATGCCTACTGATTTGTTATTATTAAGAATAAGAAGTTTTATACAGTTGTTTTTAATAATGGTAGCTGAGGTGAGTGTTTAGGCCTACTATGTTTATTTACTTCTAATAAGAATTGTTCTTTTTTTAGAAAGGCCAGAAGAAGTATTCACATTAGAAATACGTACACTTTAACCCTCTACACTATGATTAACCTGAATCAATGCTTTTTGTGCTTCTTTTAGGGCCGTGGGGTAGCGTGACCTATAAATAATGTAAGACAGAGCGAAATAGACACAACCATCCGCAATAATTCGAATCACGGCATGCATTCTAATTTCACCATTAATATTTAAATAATAAATAATCAGCAATTTAAACAAATTTTGATATTGCCAACTAAAACAAGCAATATAATTTGTAGCATCAGATGTTTGACTTACAATACAGTAAGCCTTGTGCTTGCTTTTACCTAATCGGAAAAAACTGTTAGTTGTGAAGAATTCTAAATTTGCCAAGTAGGTTTGCTATCGTAATGAATGTAAACAAACGTGTGTTGCTAAGCTTTTGATCCAAATCAGCTGATAGATGATAACTCTTAGATGGTGTTAGATGTATTTGTTTTTCGTTGTACATGCAAGACTTAGCCAAGTGGACAGCATGCTATCTTTCGGATCAGATGATCCCAGTTTGAATCTCGGCTCTTTATATCTGTTGTTAGAGGGAAGGAGTGGGACCTGGTTACCTGCGGACTAGGTTGGGATATTTTGCATACTTTTACTACGGTGCAGTATTTATGTATATATTATTATATATATTTTTTTTAAAACCAATGGATAGCTTGAAAGTTTTAAACCTAAATTAAAAAATAAAACCATTAAAAAATTTAGAAAAAGAAGTTAACTTGAGATAGTTTAACAATGAAATTGCCTAAAATAACGTGGGCATTATAGGAGCTACAAACCGATTAAGGAAAATTCCTTTACATCTATGACGAGCATGGCAAACAACGAGAAAGAAGGAATGTTGTCTGAGAGCAGACATACGAGTTAAAAGGGTTAGGTAATCTACTTACTTTTTACTACTAAGTCCCTCATCAGATAACGCTGATTTCCTGTATTTTTTCTTTGCAATGATCAGCAATGAAGGACTCGTTAAGATAGTTCAAATAGGACAGGTTGGATTGTTTATCTTTTGCAGGCAAGAAATCTTGAGTGTTTTCCTGATTTTGCCATCACTCTTTTACAACCTAAGATGTTTTACGATAAAGTTTCCAACTTCATAATATATAACCTCTAACACTTAGCGGCAGACCTGACATAAAAACGATGAAGATGACTAAATGTTCCAATCTAGTTTATACAACAAATGTATGTAGCATGTTTGCTTGCTTCTTTTGAATAGAAAACAATGTTTTTCCAGGCACTCTCCTCTCCTACAACACTTCATTTTTTTTCTATACTCTTCCGCTAATATCCTGAAGTTTCAGAAAATATTCCTGATGTCTCAGGAATCCACTGCCAGCTTTGGGTGCATCTGCCCTCAGTGGCGGCTCAGAGTGGTTGGTTCAGTGAACCCCCAAGAAATTTGCTTCTATACCATGATATTTTAACATCTTCAAATATTTAGTTCTGAGTTTCGTAAATCCAAAAATACAGAGTGAAAAGTTGTTAAAATACGACAGAGAGTAACGGCTCTAGAAGCGTTGTATACATTGGCCGGTTCAACTCAAAGAATGAACCTCCTGACCTGGGCGAGGAGGTACGGTGGGCCAGGGGGGAATTTTGTTTGTCGCTGCAGTTCAGATTCAGCGATTCCCACGGCCTCCCCTAGCTTCTGGGGAAAGAACAATACGTATATTATTAATTATAGTCAGGTATTTTTCTTTAAAGAGATTAGCCCTAAAATATGTTTTAAATGTTATGTGCCGTTTGATTTTACATATACTTATTTTACTTTTTACAAGAGTTCAAGCATGAACTGCAATGCATTGTGTATTGAAAATACTCCTAATAAGGTAGTTGGTGTGCGAAGCACTGTGCGTCGGCCGCTTCTCATAGTGTTCAGTGTCAAGCTCACATGTAGGTCCTTAGTAGTGAAAGTGTTAAGCCCCATACCCCGTTTTAGTCCCCCCTAGAAAATATCATATGGGCGCCCATGGCGATTCCCAACTTCTCCCAAAGATAGATAAAGCTCCACTATTCACATCTATTTGTGTTATGTAAGCGCGCTTATTCCGTTGTGTGTTTGTTTACCTCCTGCTGATAAATTATACTAATATGTAAAATAACATTGTTCTCAATTTTTCATTCATAATTAATTTACGTACGCCAATCCATCATCAATTCTATAACCCGATTTTTCCCCATTACACTTAATACAGTCAAATTGTAGTAAAAAATGGTCTAAAAGGGCAATTTTTACATTTGTTATTTAAAATAATTTCCCCATGCACCCTGTAGGTTTGAACTCCCAATCTAATAATTCACCAACGGCCACTGTCTGCCCAGCCAATTTTATCTGACTTTCAATTTCCTATGTGATCTGTTGTCCATTGGAATGTCATTTCTTTTTACTGAAGCTGTGCAGTATTTCTTAGATACAATAAATGTGTGATGATGACCCGTATCTCGCTATCGCCCGTAAAGAAACCTTTTAATTAATAAAGAAAGCAAATTGTAACAACTGGAAATTTTGTGCAACGGATCGTAGTAAATGTAGTAAAATGCTCTGTTTCCACGCTAGATGTGGCCGAAGGAAGCGAAAAATTTCAAAGTCGTATTCTGAAACAAAAACATTTCGGCCAGAGTTTTGATTTAGTTTAGTAATGTACTCTTCCCCTACTTAATGAATTTTAGTTACACTAATGTCAGATAAGGTAACAAATTAAACAGCACTTTTATTCGGGAGATATTCTTGTTTAGCTAACAAGATAAGCTGTTATCAAAAAACAAGTTCAAAGTCAATCTGTTTCGTACGTATCTCACACCATTTGCTACAAAACTTTGATTTCATTAAATAAATAATTTTGATAATGATGATTCTTTAACCTTTTACTACTGGTACGTCACCTCTTGAAATGAATTAACAACTCATATTTAATGTAAACGCTTAAACGAGGTAGTGATTTACGAAATGTATAAATAAAACAGTTTTAAAATAGGTTTTTCTAACTAATACAACCATAGTACATGTAATACATCCAAGATCAATAAAGGGGTACAGGTAGTAGAAAGTAAATGGTGTTCACTTCACCAACAAAAATAAATGTCACTACAATTAATTATAAAATCTTGTATCACTTTAACAATGTGTCGGAACAGTAGAGTCCCACTATTCCGAACCATTGGGACCGAACACTGTTCGGTTTAGCGGGAATTCAGAATAGGCGGATTTCATGAATAATATCAACGTATTGCCTTTTTAAGGCGTAAATTAAGTGGGGGGACATCTACTAGTGTCTGTTCTATAAGCTTTGATCGGCTCGGAGGAAATCGAGGAGGAGGTGAACTCTCAAACTAAACTCATATCACAAGTAAACGCGGCAAATGCTCTTGACCTGGCTCTCTTCCGTTGCGTTACGATTAAATTTTCTTCTAAAAATGGAAGGAAAGTGATAGGTTGCTCGAACTATCCGTTTTTTATCCCGCAGTTATCTTGAAAAAAGATCGAGGAAACAAAATTCCTTCGAGGTAACGAAAACGAAGGAGAAAAACGGATGAAAGCAACTGGCAGGTGGCTACAACACTACTAGTGCCTAGCTGTTGTTTCTAATCTTTCTTTCTTTCTGAAGGACCCGGTAACCTTTTCACCGGACGGTTATTGCGGTAGCTTCCTTCACGCAAAACGGATGGAAAACGTGAAGGAAACAAAACCAGCTTTCATTCTAATTTGGTTTCAGGCGTTTTTGTCAAGCTTAGGTTCTATGTATGTCTCTATTTAACTTACTTGTATAACAATAAATGTACATTTTTTCACAAACATCTTTTTAATTTCTCCTGTTTTTATGTTAAAAAAATTGGTATTATTTCTGAACCTGTTAGAAATAAACAGATTTTCGGAATAGCCGGGACTCTACTGTATGAGCACTATGCTTTCACAATTTAGATGGCATATGAATTATCCTAGACTCTTATGACCCGTATGTTTTTCTGTTTTGTTTTACTAATTTCATTTTAGGATTAATGTAGTACTAAAGTAGAATGCCTCATAAAACACATTTAATATATATGAAATACAGAAAGATAAAAAAAAGATAGCAGTCGTAAGACTGCCGACAGAAGTAAAAACTGCCATGAATATAAATCAAACGTTTTATTGGTTTAATCCAAAATCTGACCATTATTTTTATCTTGTCCCACTTAAAATTTAAATCTAAAATATGTTTCAACGGACGAAAACATTGAAAAATCTGAGATTTGATCTTAAAATACCATCGGTTGAGTATTTGTGAACTTGCTGAGATCACAGCTATTGGAAAAGAATCTTTTCGCCAGATTTTGTATGAATATTTTAACATGAAAGTGGGCCAATAGTGCCCAAAATCCCACACCTGAAAAAAAAAAAACGATTCTCGTATACAAATTTGTGCTGACACTTTGAAAACGATTAAAAAGGATCCTAAACTCTTAGAAAAATGTATCACGTGTAATGTGTTATGATTAATCTGGGCTTCTGAATATATATTTAGTATCTTAGTTGGTAGAGTTAGTGTTTTATATATGTAAAGGTATTGACCAGCAAGACAGACCAGAAAGTATACTATAAATATGGAAATAGTAGCAAGGTCGTGTGAGAGGTCGTTAACACGGAACACGAAACTCGCGTTGTTTTGATTTGGTTTGGAGATGTCAACAGGAAGCTAGACAGGTTATAATCTAAATCTAGAATCTGGGCCAGAGTAGAGTGGTCGGGTGACCAGTGAGTGAGGGGCTGCGAGTTGGGCCAATTTGTTGTGGAAAGTGCGGCCAGGAGATCGAGACAGATGGATCTATACACAGCTCAAAGTTTGGACCATTGGAACGTCCAGGAAGGATCTCGAGTGAAGGAAGAGCAGGACGTATTGAAGACATCACACTGAGTGAGCAAAGCAAAGTATCTTGGTCTATTGTTAAAGTCACGTTAAATTCAGAGTTTTGGGGTTATTAACATAAACATAACTCACTTTAGTTGCCGATATTGTACATCCAATCTGTCTTGTGAACCCATTACCGGGTGTAGTAATTGTATTGTATATTATTGTTATCCGATGTCAAATAGTAGCTTAGTTACCGAGTTGAGATAATTGTGTGAATAAATATAAGATAATTATTCTATCAAAGAGCCACTGATGTATTGTTATTATTGATCTGTTCCTTACCGATTTAACTAACTTAGTATTTGAACCCGGGAAACGAAAGGGGCTAAGAGACCAACCCTAATAAGTGGTGCATCGGCCGGGAAACGAACCCGGACGGCCCGGGTGGCAGGTGATCATTTTACCACTGAACCACTGATGTACGGAGGAGGTGCAGCGGCAGACGGTGTCCATCCATGATTGCAGCATCAACGGCAGCCATGGGACACCGAGGGCATATCTTCTGTTGGATCATCCCATTGGACCATATCCATTCTTCGCGGACCTCTTCCATTGGTTTTACGGCGCAGCAACGGACGATGAACACAGTGTAAGAAGAAGCGGACAGCGCTCACGGGATCCAGGGATGTATTTCACGCCTCGACAACCCTAATAAGTGGTGCAAGGCTGGTCTTTCGGTCTTTACCAAAAATTGTTTTCAGAATTTTAGTAAAAAAAAATGATTCTTTGAGTTTTTTGGGAGGTTAATTGTGTTTTTGTATGGAAGAAAGGAGAGTGATTTGTTTAAGTTGGTTAAGTTTAAATTTTTGTATGGTTTGATTAAGTTTTTACTTTTACATTTCAACAGAATATGTTGATAGATTGATTTTTTTAAACTGATTTCTTGTGATTAAGTATTTGATATTTGTAGAGGATTTATTTGTATGTCATTTGGTTGCATTTTATGATGAGGATTGTTTTGGAAAACAAAATTTACATAAGGCCTAACGATTATTTATTTTTAAACATAATTGAAAGAGTGCATTTTTGGGTTAATTGAGAGTCAGGCGTTGTTTTCATTGAGTTACTTTTGTATTTTTGTTTTGCCTGATATAATTTTGGATTTTATTAGATATATATAAGTATTGTGTTTTATTGGAATGTGTGAGTGCCAAACACAAGAGTAATTGATTATTTTTGATAAAATTTAAGCAGTTTAAAAGCAGTTTTAGATTTTTGAAATTATGATTTGGGAAAGTTTTGGTAAATTTTGGGAAAATTTTTGGTTTTGAAGTTTTTGAATTGGCTGTAGAGTTGGGTCTTTCATAAAGTATATTACAGTATTTTTGACTTTGAGCAGCAATACAAGTGGTATTGTGACGTGGTTGATATATGTTTGGCATTTGCATGATAAAGTGATTGATGTATACTATAAGTGTGTGAAATAATATGTTTATATATAGAGATGATATGTTTGATATTATTACAATTCAATGAAATGTTTTAAATATGTGATGTAATATTGTAAACGGTATAGTCTTGTTGAGTTATACATTTTACGTACAAAGTGTAGGCCTATGAGTTAATTGTTAAAACGATAGGAATTTGTAGTCAGCGATTTGTTTCTTATTTTCTCGTGAAAAATAAGTCTTCTCGGGTTTGACCTATTATATTTGGTAGCATATGGCTGTATTTTGGATTAAGGTGAATTTAGTAAGCTTAGTTGAGAATACAGTGTTGCCAAGTGGTACGTCTTCTTTGATTGTTTGTATTGCGTAATCAGCTTTGGAATTCACAAACATTGCGTTTTGTGCTTATGTGTTACGGGTTTATGTACACACGGTAAATGAATTGGCATCGGCTGATAACTTTCGTATTAATTTAACTTTGGAGTAAGTTGAATGGCTTTCTTTTTGTTTTTGTTTTTTACGGGTATCAGGGATATCAGAGTGCGAATGGTATTACGGATGATGCGCAAGTAGAGATGCCGCTTAAATATTTGTGTCGAATCAATTATAGTTGCGTATTGATGAAATTTTTACGGTGGATATCGAATGATATGTTTCTGTACGTGCCGAGCTCAGGAATTTGTGAGCGTTGCAGTTTTGAGCTATAAGTGTTACAGCGTGTTGAAAAATTGGAAAACCACAGAAAATTGATTTTTTGAAATTTATAATTACGACATTTAAAATTTTAAGCTTTGGACGTGTCTAAAATGACAGAATGGCTTGTAGACTAACCATGCACAAGATGGGCCATATTGGATATATTGATTTTTTTTAAATATATAAAGTTATAATTGCGACTTACAATCAATAATAAAAGAAGTACACGCTCTCTATTGTAACATTTATTCAAGCCTGAGCTAGAGAGAGAAAAACATATGTTCAGATATATAAATATTCAAATTGTACATAGTAATCTTAAATCAAATCATCTGGTAAATGTTGAATAATAACTGGTTTTTGTTGTTCCTGGCCCTGGGTTATCTTCCCAGATGCACTCCTCATGCTACCAGGCGCGTCCACAGTTTGCAGATAGTGGCACGACCAGCAATGGTCAACTGCGAGATAAGTAGGCGAAGATTAACGAATAATCAGTTGCGGACAATGAGGCGGTAGTCATCTCACCCCATGGTGGCTACTTTCAAAACCATTGGTTAGCTACCCAATCCCATGTATGTGGGTAACAGGCACAACCCTTGGTAGAGTAAATGGGGAAGGGTGAGAAAAACGTAAGTGCTCCCGACAGAGACTCGTCCAACGTGGCTTGGGTAACCTTGCCAATACGAGTACTACGAGTGGAGGGTACCTTTCTTCCCTTCTTGCAGTAAAGACTTCTTCTGGGGGTTTAGCTCCCTGATTGAAGACGTACTTCTTTCGGGGGGGTTCATTGTCCTGGTCGAAGGCTACTGCACCAGCCAGTGACAGGGAAGCCTGCTCTGGGTGGTCGTAAGAGCATACCCTGGCAGAACTAATCCTCACGAGTTCTGCCCTTAGAGCTGCCAGGAGGCCACCCAATCCCATGCTCTATGGGTAACAGGCGCATCCTTGCAGCAGGGTGTGAAGTAGGGCTACGCGTTTACCTGATGGTGACTCGTCCAACGTGGCAGAGGTATCCCTGCCCACACGAGTACAACGGGGGAAGGAACGCCACTGGGTATTAACCAGTGCCTTCCACACAATGTGGTAAGATCACTGGGCATTAACCATCAGTGCCTTCCACATGGAGTTGGTCTCGTAGGGGCAGTGACCTCGCTGATAGTTAGAAATTATAACTTTAGGAAGGCCTCCTTTTCGCACGAGTGGGTGTTGGTGGCAAGCCCACGGGTTCACATGCACCGCAGCCGCATCTAGCACTTATTGTGTTAATCTCTTTACTATTGTTTCAATAATTCCACAATAACAAATCATTGTTTCCAAAGGTGGTATTTTTCCATGTACAAACTGTTCCCCTAGTCATAACGCATTCGGTTTGCTGTTCGATTTTGAGCAAAAAGTGCCTTATTTTTTTCTCTAATGACTGGTCTAAATGTTTGGAGAAGTTTAGCGGCCTTGGAGGGGATAATGTTACAGTGGTAAAGAAATAAAAATAAAGAATTTTCGTAGCTATAACTTTTACAATTGAAATTTCACCCAAAAGATATAAATGGTATTCTTTATTTTGAATTTGTTACAATGTTTTTATTGATGGATAAACTATCACTCCGAGTCCTGGAGAAATAATTATTTATAGTTAATGCCATATGTATTGTCAAAGAAATAAATTATATTACAATAACATATTATCTTGTATCAGATAATTCGATTTAATACCTTGATGTTTTATTTTATCCATTCACGATTATAGTAGGCCTAATAACTGCCACTTCAAATAAAAGTTAATTGGAATTGCATACGTATTCGTGAAATAGATAAGGTAGACAGGCTAAATAAAGATCCACTTCAGTGTTATCAAAGTAGTGTCAAACAGATTTTTACATTTATTATTTAACTCAGATACCACTTACCGCCAATGCTTTGATGTTTGTTTTCAATTTAACTAAACATAACATGCTTTTCGGACATTAATTTTTCAATAGCTACAATCATTTCTGACACTACTTATACCAGTAAAATTTGTTAAGACAAGGCTTATCTTCTTTTTCGCGTATAAGTAAATATATGTCACATACTTATCATACTATCTTCCTTACTGTTCTATAATGACCAAAGCTTATGATGTGCTTTGTGAACTTAGAATTATTTGAGTGTCTTTCTACTCGTTCTATTTAACGTTTGTTAAATGGGCGTACCGACTGCCTCTGTGCAACCCTTAATTCAAAAACCATTATTAACTGTCACCTAATTTAACTGTAGCTTATTTTGTTCTATTGTTATTAACTAGGGTGAATGTACCAATTTGTGACCAGTTTAGAATTTCTGAACTTCAAAAATTTACAGAAAATTATACATTTAATTTTGAAAATCTTTTAAATGTTTTCCTACATTATAATACAAGTATATATTTTAATACTATACTTTTCCTTTTAAAAAAATGCCCCCACTAGTTGTGGAAGCCAAAACTTATAATGTGATATTAATGAGTTTTATTATTCTATTTGTTCCAAACTTCTACAATGACTCACTCTTAATGGTTAACAAAATTTGTACTTTATTAAGTTGAAATTACTTTCTCTTTACACAATTATTTTTTAAGTTTATTAGAGCACTGAAACAATATTATTTTCTTTGATGTATAGGCTTAATATACTAATGACTATACAAATTTTAATTGATATTCTCTCTCTCTCGGGTTAAAGAGTACCTGGCTAGTTAAATATGCAATCACTTAATATTATACTTAAAACTACTACAAAGAAATATTACAAACTAAATTTACTATTATTCAAAAAATGTTCACTATTATATATATATATATGGCCAAATCGAAGTTAAATTAAATGTTCTCAAGTCTATTAATTTAGAAGATAAAATTTCTGGTACTTTGTTATATGGGTTGGTAAAAATTGGTAGAATATTACCTAGGCTGCAGATTCTACTCTATACTGATACAAACAGGTTTACTTATTATAACTTTGATATTTAATTTTAGTTTCCTTCTATTTAGAGTTCAAAAGTCTTTAAGTCAATTCAATTCTTCTTATAAATTTGGTTTAATTACTGTTCATCAAAATGCAACTGTATTATATGGCTATTCAGAAAGGACTGTAAAAGGAAGCCTATAAATTTAAACAATTACCGCTCCAAGAATCGGTAGGGCCATTTATAGTTTAACTCCATAACTTCTGTTAGCAGTGTTCATTTGCTTAGCGTGTATGTAGTCACGTTTTATTAAATATAACGAACTTTACAACTACCGTTATATTTTATGTCCTTGGCATCACTTTTTTAATTATATTTAATGTTTATTTCACTTTGAATTGTTAATAAAGTCCAAAATATTCATTTTATATTTTCACATAACAGTATCGTATTGTATTTATCACAGCTGTTTTTGAATCCTGCTCTTTTTCTTAGATCACAGTTTAGACAATGGCATCACCTCTGCCGTGAATCGAGTTTGTATTCCGTACGCGATTGTATTTAAGGTTATCGAAACACATTAACTTTCTTTTAGAATTTTACAAGTAATCATTTATAATTCAAATTATACACAATGCTTCTACTTAAGGGTCGGCTCTAGCTGTCGGCCATGTTGGTTGACACTCCATAAGACCAATGTTAAATTAAAATCCATATTTTTCCTTTATTTTTGATCGGATAATTATGAACGATATGTCATTTTAAAGCTATGGCCAATACGCATGCAAATGGCTTTTCCAAAATTAAGAAAAACGTTTTGTTTAATATTGATTAACAATTTAAAAAATTGATTTTTAATATTTTTTTATGTTGTCACTATTAGTTATAGCGAAAAAGTACCAAGCCATTTGCATGAAGAATTTCGTCCCCAAGAGTTTGGTATTTTTTTAAAAACGCTAGTTAAACAATTGCGGGTTTTAAATGGATTTAGGCTGAGCAATGTCCGTGTAACCTACCGCCGCTACAGGGTGATTTAAATATTTTTTTACGTTGTAACTATTAATTATAGCGAAAAATTACCAAGCCATTTGGATGAAGAATTTTGTCCCCAAGAGTTTGGTATTTTTTAAAAAACGCTATTTGAATAATTGCGGGTTTTAAATGGATTTAGGATGAGCAATGTCCGCGTAACCTACCACCGCTATAGGGAGTCGTAGGTTGCTTTCTGTTTTACTAGAGCCGACCCTTAATTTACAATTTCATTTACACTAAAACTAACTTAATCTATATCGGTTAAACACAATGATTTTGTTCTTACTTGCCTTTGTTTTTATAGGCTAATTTTAATGATTAAAAATTTGATTTATTTATGTTATACGGTAAGTTTAATTTAATTTAGCTTAAGCTTGTTATCATTTGTGTATTTACTGTGATTTAATTTACTCATTCAAAATCCCGAAGTTACTTTATTAAGATATTAATTTTGACTGCTCTAGGCTAGGCTATATAAGTAGGTTGGTAGGTAGGTTGGCTTATACTGAATCTTACATTTCATTGTATTTTTATCTGTTAACCAGGACTCTTTAACTTTGAAATTACTTAGATATATACAAAATGTTACAACATATTACACAATGTAATATTGTGTTTAGGCCTAATATTGCTTAAAGTGGGTTTTTTGGGTTCTTTGTGGATTTTTACAAAATCACCAATAACCGACCACATCCCCCAATTACCAACCACTACTGCACCAGTTACTGACCAACAAAAACATGTATTTTATCAGGTGTATATTATATTGACTCAGATATTAAAATATTTACTTAATATAAAGTACAGAACCTAGAATTAATACTCTTATGCAACAGAGAGCTTAAATAAAAAAAATTATGAAACATGTTTATTGTAAGGTACAAAATTAAAATGTTCTAAATTGTTTTGCAAGCAGTCTAGGACTAGGCCTACTAGTAAACATACAACTTC
>JAGFPH010002718.1:91963-106167 GCA_018207615.1 Philaenus spumarius | reverse complement strand
GCACGAAGCAAAATAAAAAACATGTGAACAAAATATATAGTTTTTAATCTTGCTCAATAAACACAAGTTAAAATTTTTATCATCAATAGTTTTTTTTCTGGCTTAATCTTTTAAATATATAAATAAACAACATTTTTTCAGGTATTGGTTAGCTGCACACATGATTATACTTCGAGGCAGTCATCAAACGAAGTAATTCAGAACAAGTGGCTGATAAAGTATAATCGTTATCGTGGATTAATAAAAAATCATACACAAGTTACCGTTGCAGATAATTTAACACCAGAAATAAAGTTGCATCTAATCACGCCATCTTGTCCACTATGGATGGCTGATACGAAGGCAACTCCGTTTAAAACTATTCCATATTTTGGTTTTTATTGGGCTGGAGGACAAGGTTTGTCAAGGTATTCCAGAATAACTTTGTGGGAAACATATTTTTATTTAAGCATGTAAACAGTTAAAACTTAATTAATTGAAGTCATCTGTGAAGAATAAAATTGTGGAAGCATTCTTTAGTGCCTGGTAGTGACACTATGCACTTTATTCGGTTTGAGTTATTGTCACACTTTTTATATAATTAAATAAATAGTGGGTTCATTTCAGATTTATCCTTGATAATCCTGCGACGGTTAAAGGATTGAGAGTGTTGGAAGTAGGAAGTGGCTGCGGAGCGACAGCCATCGCTGCAGTCAAAGCTGGAGCCAAATCGGTGACTGCTAACGACATTGATCCAAGTGAGTTTATATTTACTACCATACGTTTTAAATGCTATTTAGTGTATTCAAGGTATAGCTAATAAATGTCATAACTACGAATAAAGTTTCTATTAGCTGTTGCCAATAACAATCTATATAATATAGCTGAGTTGCGAGCATTAATTTTTGAAGAAACGAAAGATAAAATTGTTAATTTTTGTAATTATAAAGTTTTAGCAGCATAAGAAATTGTGTGAAATGTTGAGATATTCCATTAAAAATTCAAATAAAATCAAGAGGTTTAATGACCTGGTACTTAAAATTGTAAATTGACCTTGAAGTCCTTTTGCACTTACATTCTGACAGGGTTGAAAACCAAAATTTGTTGCAATCAAAATGCGTCCAACAATGCATTGATATAAATGCGGTACAGCTGGGTGTAATTTTCAAGACAATGCGTATGTAGGCTTTATTTAAATGATGTAATAAAAGTTCCCATAATTCCCTAGCGCTTTTCACTTGGAATTGGTAGACCTATACAATGTGCGCCATTTTGATCAAACAGTAATTAATACATTTATTTAATTATAATAGTCATTCAGACAAATTTTACTTTAGTATAAGACTCGTCATCACATTATAATAAATACAATAATACTCAAAAGATCAATACATCACAGAAATACTATACCACATTGCAGCAATATCATATGCACTACAACAACAATAACAATTTGAAACAAGGAGGCTCCCCGCAACCATGTCAGTGTCCTTCATAGAGAAACACGATCCAGACAGCATCAATTGTCTTATTTTGTTTTTAACCCTTAAAGAAGCGCTAAGCTAAAATATGGGCTACTGCTCATTTAGAGTTAAAAAAATATGTATTTATTTTCTCAATATTCTTTTTAAATTTTGATTCTTAGGGTTAAGAAGTACACACGAAAAATACTCGACTATTTTTAAAATTGTTTTAAATGTTTTTTAAGAATTAAAAAAAATTCAAACTAAACTTACCGGAATTTACAATTATTCAAAAACTAAATACATAAAAGCAATACCTATTGCTGTCTAAATAATAAAATAATTAATAACTAAACTAAGAAAAACAAGAACTTATGCAAAATTAAAACTTTTTAATGAATATCAATCAGCTATCAGTACAAACAAACAAGTAACAGCTGAGTGAAACAGATGCGTCCATAGGCGTTAGCCGCGCTGAGAACATTTGCTCTGGCGACAGAACACAGACCGATAAGGCATCACAGACATTGCTTATATTTTTGATTTGGTCTAAACATACTCAAAGAACATCACCCTGCACACTGTTGGAAGTTTCGTGAACTATGGAATCATCTAAGCACAGGTTTGTGTATGTGCGTTTAAAGGCGCTAACCGCGCTTAGAGTTTGGGTTGTGCCGCATCTAAAGGCGCTAGCCGCCCGTTAAGGGTTAAAACATTTATAATTTTTTATATGCAGCAAATCTGGTGGAAGCTTATTCATAAATAGCGCCCCAGCTTGGTATGCTTACTAAATAAATTTAGCTTGTGCTGTTTTCCACGATAGTTACAAGCCATTCTAGTGCGGTAATTATGGAAGCCCTTATTTTGGACGTGTTCACATTTAAATTTGAAAGAAAGATTTGTTTCAAATATATAAATACAAGGTAGAGTGAAGATCTTAAAGGATTTAAATGTTTCTCTGCATGATTGAATTTTAGGAAGTCCTCCAATTATCCTAATAGCTTTCTTTTGGAGAACAAATACTCTAGACACATTCTGAAGTGAGAAATCTCCCTACAATACAATTCCATACTTCAGAAAAGGATATAACAACCCATAGTAAGCTGTTTTAAGAACCTGAACGTTACAATATTGTTTCAGACTTCTCAGTGCAAATAGGCCATTACTAATTTTACTACTGTTATAGTCTGTATGAGTCTTCCATGACAGTTTATTGTCAATGAAGAGACCCAGGAATTTTGTTGAAATTACTACATAGTTTTCGTAGGGGGACAGTTGTTTAAACCGGAATTTTAGTGAACAGTTTAAGAATTTATTTCAGTTTGTCTGTTAATTGTTTTTTTTTTAAATAAAATGTAAAATAAAAAACATTCAATAAACTTTGTGTACTTTTTAATGCATATGTTTTAAAAGATTGTATTATAACACACTGAGTGTTGATTAATGAAAAAACTGTTTTCTTACAGTCGCGTGTGTTGCAATAGACATGAACGCTAAAATAAATAACGTTTCTCTAAGAGTGATAAAACAGAATCTAATTGGTACTCCTACGGATCTTTGGGATTGTATAGTATTGGGTGACATGCTTTATGATGAAGATTTTGTGAACGCCGTGCTGCCATGGTTGTGTAAGTTTTGCGACGAGGGAAATAAAACGGTGTTTATTGGTGATCCCGGCAGATTCTTTACACCTGCACTTGAAGATCAAAAACACATACAAAGAATAGCTGCATACAATCTGTCGTATTTCAACATTGGGTATGAAATGACACAGGTTTTTAGGTTTTACAGTAGAAAGCCTGTAAGTCTGAATCCTAAACAGATAAGAGAGAACAATTCAGAAGTTTTGCGTTCTTATAAGGATACCTAAACGATGTAAGGTTCTTTTGGAGGATTTTGTGCCCATCGTCTTCGAGATGCAGTTCTTATTTTGAGAGAAAATTGAAGTATTTCCTTTAAAAGGCAGGAACAGTTAATATTGTGTGCATATGCTAGAAATATTTACTTAAACTTTATTTTTAATGGAGGATTTGCCTAAAACTAAGAAGAAGGTGAGGGAATTATTTCAATGACAAAGTTACATTTGTGATCTTTTCCAGCTGTTTATCGATTATGTTGGATTGGCTTACAATGAAACGTTCTTAATCTGTAATATTACTCTTGTGAAGAATATTACTCTATAATATTACTGTAATATTACTCTTGTAATATTACTCTATAGGTGATGAAATTTGGCACAAAGACGGATTGAGATGCAGTTTTTTTGCATTCTCTTCGTAAACTGATTTAAAAAGTTTGTCCGCATTTGTTTTGAGGGAAATGATTGAAAATGCATTTGTGCATCAAAAAGTGCATTCTTTCAACTTCATATTTTCAAGTGATGGGAAAATAATTCATATCTCCCATAAAAAACACCCAAACTATACGAAGTTTTGTACCCAGGGGTTTTCCGAGTCGCGGAATCTGAATATCTTGTCCAAATTATCCCCCTGTACACCTGGAGGTCAGGAAGGCACTAGGAACGTCATCACCTGGAGTTTCCGTTTAAATTATGGATAAATCGAGAAAAACTCGTGCTCCAAGGGTTTTCCAGGTCGCTCGTCGTGAATTTGACATCGATAACCCGCCTTGGAGGACCTGGGGCTCCGAATGACCTGACTAGGAACGTCATACCCTGGCGTTCTTTTGCTGGATAAACTTACTGAATCGAAGCCCCAGGTCCTCCGGGACCAATTCAGGACCAATGGCAAATTCATGACGAACGACCTGAAAAACAACCAGGGCACGAGTTTTTCTCGATTTATCCATAATAAGTTAAACCGGAACTCCAGGTGATGGCGTTCCTAGTGCCTTCCTGACCTCCAGGTGTACGGGGGGGCTAATTTGGACAAGATATTCTAATTCCGTGACTCGGAAAACCCCCGGGTACAAAATTTCGTATAGTTTGGATGTTTTTTATGGGAGATGTGAATTATTTTCCCATCACTTGAAAATATGAAGTTGAAAGAATGCACTTTTCGATGCACAAATGCATTTTCAATCGTTTCCCTCAAAACAAATACGGACAAACTTTTTAAAAGAACCAACGAAGAGAATGCAAAAAACCGCATCTCAATCCGTCTCTGTGCGCAAATTTCCTTGGTTTTGTGCCAAATTTTCTTGCCTATATGATTTTAATACTTATTGTACATAAGATGTACTGTATTTTTCAATTATAAATTGGTTACAGAAGTGATGTGTAAATTTTTTGGTCTTTCCTATTTCCGACCTTTACATTTTCAAAGCTTAGCATAGTAAAAGTTCATGTGTATTACTTATGAATTGTATTAATTTATGAAACCAGAAATTGAGAGAACACGCCTACAACCATGTCCACAGTAATATTTGTTTCCTGAAAAGTGTAACAAATACAGCCAGAGAGTCTGTTGTTAAAAAAATTCTATAGTCCTCAACATATTCCAATCTTGATTGTATTATTTATCCTCTAATGTTATTGGTCAAGTGGTAATGTAGAAACATTTGTGTATATTGTTCAATTAAGCTGCCCGGCAGCAAGCCTTCTCCCTTTAAAGTGCTTTAGTTTTTTTTTAAAACAGGCCTCTTAGAAAAAAGGAAAACATTAGATCACTAACTTGAAGGTGATTGTTTACTCATGGGCGTCGTCAGCAGTTTTTTACCGGGGACGGGGACACAATCCACGGAGTCAGTTGAAAGGGAGGTCTGGGAATGTTGAAAATATTACTTCTCAAAACATCGTTCTATGCATTTTTGAGGTGAAATTAGGTTACAATACTTTATCATAAATTGAGGTAAATTTATAATATCAGCGTCGCGTCCTTTCACGTTGTTGTTTTTATGATTACCTTACGTCATTTTGTTAACCTATTAAATAGTGATAGTTAATAAATAGTAACAGTAATGATGATGATAAATAATAATAATGAACTAGCTGACCCGTGCGAAGCATTCACATTCTAACGTATTAACAGTGTTTTATTAATTTAAATCCATGTTAAAGAGAAATAATTTTTTTATTGTTACTATATATTTTTAAACAACTTACCAACTTGCAGAAGGTAAACAACAACAAATAGGTGTATCCACAATACTGTTTATAACCACGCATACAATTAATTAAAAATAGCAATGTAGTGGCGTAGCAGCAGCTCTCCAGCTGGGTATTGTATCATCAGTGTTGCCAACGCCAGGAAAATATCCCTACAACTTACTTGATCTTACATCACTGTTACTTTCGGATTCTTTATGTCTTTTTTTTGTATTTTTTCGTATAATTGTATTTTGTATATTTTTCTGGTGTAGCAGTTAAGGAAAGCTTTAAAATGATGCCTCATTCATGTAATTTGATGATATATTAAGGAAGTTATGGCGTACCGACAAAAAAATGGCCTTGAGAAATAATATATGTGATAGTAAAAAATATATAAAGAAAAGTAAAATCATTTAGAGTATTATATAGTTCCTTTTATTTTCAAAATTCTTTTTTTTACATCTCAGATATTGAGAGGGACGTAAAAACAAACCTCAGATATTTGGGAGGGGGGGGATGTATCCCCTCAGGCGACGATGCCCGTGGCATTACTTGTCATTTTCTTCTGAAATGTAATAGTGTAAAGTATACCTTGAGAAGAAGTATAGTCTAAGGTATATTCTAGTATACTTAGATTTTACAGCACATACAACCTAATCTATTTACAACGCTAAATATTCCGAATTTTCTTACTTATTGAAACATTTTCTAATTATATCGTGATACGTTAATCAAATCATTTTACGTAGTCTAAAAGTAGTAATGTCAAAGTTTTTATACTTTAATAATTTCCTATGCTTTGTAGTTTTGTAATCCGATATCGGATCTATGATTACATCTTATCTAGCTATTGATAAGGATTATTGATTCAAAATACAGTAGTGTTGGTGTTGTATATACAAATGGTGACGGTTGAAAAAATGATTGATAAATGACGGAAATAATTTAATTTACAATGGGTTATTTAGTGCTTTATTTGTTTGTTTTTGTATACATATCGTTATTGTTAGGGGTAAGAATTAAATATAATTATTGTAGGCTACCCTGAATATTCATCGAATTAGGTATAAGTCTATACATGAGATCGGTAATAGTTAGGGCATACAGTAGGTTTTGTTTCCAAAAGATGCACATCTCTGTGATAAAATTATTCTTTTCATCTATTTGAATTGAAAATTATAGATATATGTTATCAGATGGTAAGTTATATAAGGTTACTGATAGTGGGCAAAGTAAAGTTAATTGATATTAATGTGTAAGCGAATCTAAAACATTAAATATGATTTGGAAAGATGGACTTCCACGGCCACAAACATTATTCCTATGTTCTTGGTCTGTCGTTAGTGTTAGCATGTTAAATGCACCCAATGTTTTGGGCACTTTAAAGATGTCCGTTATCAAGGTTTAAAAAGGTTCCTTTAACACTGAGAAAGCTTGACGGAATCGTTAATAAATATTTAGTAAATATACGAAATTTCTTAGAAGTAAACAATTCTAGATATTAAACGGTAGAATAATTTAGGAAATAAATAATTAAAAGTGATAATTCAATTTGAAAGGCGTTTTGTAGGGAAAAATCATGTGTGTATGAGAAAATATAAAACCATGACCTACAAAAATACATTTTTACATTCATTGCCATAGCAACCAAACAGCTGATTCGGATAACCAGCTTAACAACACAATTTTAGGTTAGGCCTAGTTTATTTTATTTTACGTGGTAACACACAGATTTGTTTGTGTAAACTACGGCACAAAACCTTTCTGTAATATAAGTTTCATTCCTCTTTTTATAACAAATACTTTAAAAGGTACTTCAATTTTTGATGTTTGTTATTAATATTGATACGTGGACATCGAACTTTGTAATATTATTATACATTTTTTTAGTATTATAAAAGGAGAGGAATGAAGCTTATATCATTCGAAAGGTACTGTGCCATAGATGTGCAGAAAACTAAAATTACGTGTAAACAATTGCAGTTAAGACAAAATAAAAACAAACTAGGCTTAACTAAATTAATTGTGTTGCTGAGCTGGTTATACGAATCAGCTGATTTATCTTATTATTTTATGCAGTTGGTTGCTATGGCAATAAATGTAGAAATATATTTTTGTAGGTCATGGGTTTATATTTGTCTACACACCGATTTTTGCATACAAAACGCAACAAACAATTCAATTCTTGATGACATTCACAGCTGTCATATATCCCTTTGCATTCCTTGTACAGGAAAATATATTTATTTTTAAAATAATTTTTTTTAAACTTAGTGTTGTTTATATTTCCTTCAAATCATTATTTGTTGAATTATTCTACCATTTAATAGTTGAATATAAATTCTGTTTGTCAAAAAGAGCCAATAATGAATAAATAAATAAGTAAGTTGTGTTGTACGTTCTAACTTTAACTACTGTGCCCGTCTCCTCTCCTAAACCAATTACAATAAGACGCAAGACAAAATGAAAAATTTAAACAATATAATTTTTAATATCGCTCAATAATCACAAGCTAAACATAACATCTGTTAAAATATCCATTATAAAAAGTGTTGTTCTTGTATGGTCTAATGTCATACGTCTTATATAATCAAAATGAGTATTTCCAGGTATTGGTCAACTGCAAACAACGTTATACTCCAAGGCCATCATCTAGAAAAGTATTTCAGAACAAGTGGCTTACAAAGTACGACCGTTACAGAGGATTGATTAAAAACCATACAGAAATAACAAATGAAGATAATTTAACTCCGGAAATAAAATTACATCTGATCACGCCAACTTGTACACTATGGACGGCCGATGCGAGGTCTTCTCCGTTTAAAAACATTCCATATTTTGGCTTTTATTGGGCTGGAGGACAAGGTTTGTCAAGGTACGCTAGCAAACATATCACCGTAGGCTTATTTATTAGCGAATTTCCATAGGAAAAATGAGCTATTGCAATGGCCCTTATGGTAAGACCCAAGGTCGGGAGTAGCAAATGAGCACCGATCATGGTCCCCAGAACACGTTTTGGGGTGTCATTAAAATCATATATGTACATGTATATGTTCGCACTCTAGCGGCCGCATTTTAAGACTGATTTGGTCCAAATTTGTTACACATGTTGGTTGTGTGTACGTCGCTCGGACGAGTTCATTAGCCAAAAGAATTCAACAACCGTAAGTAACTATTTTTTGAGATTTTTCCTATGAAAATGAATTTTTTTTCTTCTAAAAATATAAATGTAAGATGTTATTTTGCACATTTTGTTTTTTTTACGCGACTTTATAGCTCGCTTGGTTCCCCCAAAATCGATCAAAACGTAAAATACCATAAAAGTACCCGGTTCAAAGCCATATGGTGGATTTTACCGTGGGGTTCAATGCTTTGTGTATTGAAGATACTCCCAATATGCGGGATGCGAAGCATTTTGCAGCTATTCAGCACCGTTGTGAATAGACCTATTTCCCAAATTGTTGGGTGAAACCCTAAAACATAGGCCTATAAACTTAATTTTGGAAATTTGCTCAACTCACGTCAGCGGTTCAGTTGCGTGGTTGAATTATTTTTTATTTGTCAATATAAACTGTAAAAACTAAAACACTGGAACTCAATTAATGGTAGTAATTTGTGAAGAATACAATTTTATAAAACTGCTAATGAAGCATTCTTTAGTGCCTAGATAATATGACTTGACTTTGAGTTCCTGTCAAACTCTTTATATAATTAAAAAGTTGTTTTTCTTTTAGATATATACTTGATAATCCAAAGACGGTTAAAGGGTTGAGAGTGTTGGATCTGGGAAGTGGTTGTGGAGCTACAGCAATCGCTGCGGTTAAAGCTGGAGCCAAATCCGTGACTGCTAACGACATTGACCCAAGTGAGTATATTTTTACTGTTATAACTAGTTCGTACGTCCATCTACAGTAAATATTACTAAATAGACAATGTTTTGGTCTGATAAATAAATTTATTTAGCTGGTATTTAATGTTAGAATTGTTAAAGAATTGTGTAAATCGCACAAATTAGTCGACTAAGTAGTTGATCAACCGTTGATTCAGTTTTTAAATGTACAACATTGAACAGTTGTAATGTTCTCAGATGACCCCGACACATGTTTTTTATTTGTTAACTTTTGTTTCTGCTTGTAAATATGTGATCAAGAAGCTCTGGTACAGGCACATGGTGATTTCATTGTTATATTGCAGTGTCTACTGGGTTTCAGTAACAGAACAGTTTTTCATAAACGCCTTTCCACTATTAGAGTGTGAACCTGAAAATAATTCATTTCAAACTAATTTCAAACTGTTAATCCTTTAAGTTTTGCGTGGGAATGTGCTTGCACACTACTTATTCCAACAGGGCTGAAAACCTAAACTTGATACAATCCATATGCCCCCAATGCTTTGAAGTAAATAGGGCACTTTGGGCGTAATTTTCAATACAACGAATATATAGGGTTTCATTTAAATGAGCAAATAAAGTTCCAACTAATAAGTATAAATTAGTGGTTTTAAATTGTCACTTGCAACTGGTAGACACTTTGTCTTGTACAAACAGTATTAAATTGTGTTTGCAGTTGGTTTAGTAGGCTAGTTTGTTAAATTGGGATTTTATTATTTAATCAATTGTTTTAGGAATTTATTTTGGTTTGCCTTTTAAATGGTCTTCTTCATTCTAAAGTGTAACAAAGTGGTAATTATACTTTTAAAGATTATATCATAATAAACTTGACTGATAATTAATAACCAAACTGTTTTCTTGCAGTCGCGTGCGTTGCAATAGATATGAATGCTAAAATAAACAATGTTTCTGTAAGATTGACAAAAAAAAATCTAATTGGTACTCCCACGGATCGTTGGGACTGTATAGTATTGGGCGACATGCTTTATAACGAAGATGTTGTGAACGCTTTGGTGCCATGGTTGTGTAAATTTTGCGGCGTGGAAAACAAAACTGTGTACATCGGCGATCCTGGAAGATTCTTTATTCCGGCGCTTAAAGAAAGAAAACATATACAGAGAGTCGCTATCTACCGCCTGTCGTACATCACAACGTATTTGAACATTGGATATAAAATGACGAAAGTGTTTAGGTTTTATAGTAAGAAACCTAGAAGAGTGAAGCCTAAACAGATTAAAAGGAAACTGCGGAAGTTAGGGCTTCTTACAAGGGTGCCTAAAAGACGAAAGGTTTTTAATACGAATCCTGACTTTTGGGGGATTTATGCGAATCGTTCTCGAGTTGCAGTTCCTGTATTGGGAGAAAATTAGAGTAGTTTGTGTACAAATGTTAGAAATATTTAGTAAAATCTTGGCTTGACAAAATATATGTCTTGAAACTGAGAAGAAGGTGCAAAAATCGTCTCAACTAAAAAGATTTGTCGACAAAATAATGTTTGAGATCGTCTCCAGCTGATTGCTGATTAATTTTGATACCATTGTGATGTACATTATATATTTATTAAAGTTGTGTTGTAAATGTTTTAATTTTGGCACTGTATTGATGACACAATATTAGCATGCAAATTTAATACTACCCTAACTATTACCATTATTGTTTGGAAGACGTACACGTATGTACATTCCCCCCCTACTTGTTTATCAAATATAAAGTCGTTGGTGAAGTGATTTGTATAGTTTTTATTCTTTTCTATTCTGACCTATACATTTTCATAACAGCCTAGAGAAATTTTATTTCTTGGAGTAAGAACGTTTACAAAGATACCCAGTAGACCAGGGAAATTAGACAATAAATCCTAAATATTTTTCTACAGCACCGGTTGAAATGCGGTTTTCAGCAATGTGTTTGGAGAAGTCTCAGAAAAAAGTCTACAAATAATACCTTGTCGGCAGACAAAAAGTGCATTTTGGGCATGCATAAAGTGCATCTAGAAGTGCATCATTTCCCATAATTTATAAAAACTGTTTGAATTCATTAAAACTTATCAAAATTTGTATACAGGGGTTTTGGGGTCGCAGATTCTGAATCTGCCCTTGAAAAATATGTCCGACCATCCTGGGACCATCTAGTATTATATGTAGACTTTTTTCCTGAGACTTCTCCGAATACAATGTCAAAAACCGCATCTCGATCGGTGCTGTAGAAAAATATTTAGTTATTCTGGATGATTTTGGTCTAATTCCCCTGGTCTACGGTATCTTTTTCTGAAATCTGTAACAAACATAGTCGTGGGTTTAAAATAAAAATGCAACATTAGCACTCATTATTTTCCCCTTGACTTATGTAGTAATGTTGCTGAAGTACTAATGCTTTAACATCCTGAGGCACAAATAGTTTTCTATTGCCCTTTGTAAAAATACCCTTAGTTAAACATATTATTATATAAAATTCTATAAGATTATAATAAGGTTGTTAAATAAAAACACAAACTGTTTATTCAATGGCTGATTTCACACTTACCGATAAGACACCGACACGGCACCAACACGATATCGGCAAGATGTTGTCAGTCATGAAAATTAACTTAAACTTAAGAGTAGCTTTCACACTCACCGACATATCGGTGTCGTGTCGTTGCAGGCGCCGACATGTCGGCGAGCTCTAGATCTCCCTTCTTTATCGGTACGATATCGTCTCAGTTTGTTTACTTGTTGCTATGGTAATCAACCGATAATAATTTGGCCTCGTTAAATATTTTCTTCTGTTAGATAAATAATAAATATGTCTCATTTTAAATATGAAGTTGTGACATTAATTGAACTTGTGGAAAGTAAGCCCTGTTTGTTTTTTTACTGAAGACATGAACAAACAATTTTTCACTGAATAAAGATATCGGAAAATAATTTTTTTAGGCCCATAAATTTTATCAGTATTTATGCAAGGTAATCTAGAAGTAATTTTAAGTCTAGGCCTAACCTAAAATCATTGTATATATTTTGCCGTTAAGATAGGTAAAATAAATTAAACAAACACACAATAATTTTAGGTTAGGCCTAGACAGTGAACCAACATTTTATGTTTATTGAATGTATTTACAATTAGGCCTAATGGACATTTAACTGTAGTTACCATCTTAGCTTTGATGTTATAATTAATTCTACACCTTTATTATAATAACATTAAATGTATGGAAACAGTAAATATTTGTATAAAAAACAATATAATAATAAACGGCAATTGAAAGATTAAAATTATGTGTGTATGTTGCCTTTAAGGCTCGTGAAAGAATTGAAGAAAAGGCGTGATGAACTTCGTTCCTGACGGGGGTCCCACAACAGCACATTTACTTTTTTTATTAGCTATGTAATTTGTTGGCAGACGGATTATGTTCCTTAAACATTTTTTTTAACATCCTTGTTTGTCCTATGTATTTTTTGGGTCAATCTACACGATAGCTTGTACAATTGGTCGTGTCGGTATCGGCGTCGAGTCGGTGAGTGTGAAAGACGTCTGCCGATATCGTAACGATATCGGTACTATTGCTGTATCGGGTTGGTGTCATGTTGATGTCGTGTCGGTGTCGTGTCGGTAAGTGTGAAATCTGCCAATCACAACAGTTCTGATCTTTCCAGACCATTATCAAGTGAACTACTCAAGTAAAACCTCAAATTTCAAAATGATTCTATAAGATTATTATAGAATCTCCACTTCATGAAAAAAAAAAACTGTGAATCTGGGATATGTTTTCACTCCAACAAAGTTAACAATGGCCTATATTTTTTTTACATACAGTAGAACCCCTCTGATCCGTCACTTTTGGGACTGGGAGTGTGGTCGGAACGCAAAAAAGGTCAGATTATCAGAAAATGCAGAAAATTATCCACTGAAAAAAACCGGTCACCATGACGGGTTTTCCAACGATCAGCAGTTCACTCCTGACATGATAAAAAACACACAACTGTACACACAATGTAAAACAAATACACTGTAACAAACACAGAAGAACTCTGTCTTAAAACCAACGAACAGTACGTTGTAGATGCGTTACGACAATGTGCCGTGTAAAACGAAACCGCTTATAACGGGGACTATAGACTGACACGATAACCAAAAATAGAACGTCATACAGCTTAGTATTGATATTGATCAAGTAGGCTTACATTAAAATGAATTTTTTGAAATTAAAACAAACGATTTTGATTTCAAATTAATTTTAGTGACTAAATTCTCAACAAAATCAAATCAAAGGACTTTTTTTAGCGCGTACAAGCGAAATCTCGTAAAGCGGGACCGCGTAAAGAGGGACCACGTATAAAGAGGACTGCTAGTCAACACTAAAAACTGCACCGTACAGTTCAAAAAACTCGCACAACAACAGAAACGAAGCACTAAAGCGGACAAGCGATAACTGCAAGTAAACAACACAACAATGGCGCGACGGGATGTAAGTCACCAATTTCGGCTCGAGCACGGTCGGATTAACAGGAGCGGCGGACGAGAGGAGTTCTACTGTAGTTAACCATCGACTATATTTTTTCAACATAGTTAACCATCGAATATATTTTTTCAACATAGCTAACCATCGCCTGTATTTTTTCAACATAGTTAACCATGGCCTATATTTTTTCAACATAGTTAACCATCACCTGTATTTTTTCAACATAGTTAACCATCGCCTATATTTTTTTAACATAGTTAACCATCGCCTATATTTTTTCAACATAGTTAACCATCGCCTATATTTAATTCAACATGATTAACCATCGCCTATATTTTTTCAACATAGTTAACCATCGCCTATATTTTTTCAACATAGTTAACCATC
>JAGFPH010002718.1:67801-87685 GCA_018207615.1 Philaenus spumarius | reverse complement strand
ACCTAAATGCGCAACTGAATAATGTTTCAATCGAGATATCAGATGATAATATTATTCTGGATCAGAAGAGTAGTTGGGATGTAGTGCTTACGGGAAACATGGTATGTGAAAGAAACGAAACTTTATTGCTCGTAAAGTGGTTACATGATCTGAGCAGTCGAGGAAAGTCTGTACTTATCGGAGATCCTGGACGACCGTTTGTGAAGCACTTTGAGAGTCTAGTAAAAGTTGCTGAATACAGACTTCCTGAACATACTGTTGAGCAACATGGATATTTTACAAAAACTAAGGTGTTTAGGCTAAACTAGTTGGTAAAGTTACCTGAAAACTGCTTTTGTAATATTCAGGCTGGGTAAAAAATCTTGACATGGTTGGATTTCTTGGCATCAAAGGAATATCTATTTTGTATAACTTGGTAGTTTTACTTTCTCACCATACTATAGGGTAGAGAAAGTATAGTGATCATTAAAAGAATTTATGTTGAGATTTTTGTGGAATTATCCGTTTTGGGACTCCCTGAGTTCAAAAAAATGTTTTTTTACAAAATGTCTGTCTGTATGAATACAAAGCTAGAGAGAAAACTATTCGATCGATTTCGAACAAATTTGCACCAAACATGTAAATTAGCCGTGTATAGATGCACGAAAAAATATTTTGAAAAATTTTGAAAAACAACTCCCTTTTTGGCCAAAAAACCCCATAAAATCAGTTATTATTTTTTACAAAAAAAACGGCTCTAACGATTTTGATAAAATTTGGCTTATTTGTAGCCCTTAATTTACCCTACCATATGCAAAAAACAGCATCTTTAAAAAAATGCTCGTTAGCTAATAATAATAATAACTGATTATTGGTGTTTTTTTTGCCAAAAATGGGGTTGTTTTTCAAAAATTTTCAAAACCTTTTTTCGTGCATCTATACAGGCCTAATTGACATGGTGCAAATTTGTTGGAAATCGATCAAATAGTTTTCTCTTTAGGTAATAATAATAATATTTATTAGTTACTCTCTACTTTAATGTACTATCCCCCTCCTAGATTAATACAATTATGAAGTTACAGTTGGGGCTACATATCAGGTAGGCGTGCGAAGCACGCAATGCATTGTATATTGAAAATACTCCAAATATTATTTTGAGTTGGCGTGCATTGAAAATACTCCCAATACGGGGGCGGTTGGCGTGCAATGCACTGTGCGTCGGCCGCTTCTCATAGTGTTCAGTGTCAAGGTAACATGGGCGTCCTTAGCAGTGAAGGTGTTAATAATTTAAATGTGTTTGTGAGAAAGTATGTGCCAGTTTCTGGTACCGTTTATTTAAACGGTGATAGGATCGACCATTTTTCAAATATTTTGGCCTACTTTTTAATTTCTTATGAAAACCCATTTGTTATATTATTAGTTCTGGGGCATGTTTCACAATAAATAGGCTCCAAACTAATGTTATTAGTTTTTTACTTGTAACTAGTAATTTCCTGTTTCACAGTGCTAAACAACAATAATTCTACAAATTACAACTTGTAACATCAAAACTAACAAGTTGTGTTCAATATTTAACTTCTAAAAAAACCACCACTAATAATCATAAATTACAAATTTTAAAAACCTCTGACATCAACTAGAATAGAAAAGAGCTGATGATCTTCATACTGCTGAACTGATTTTCTTGAATCACAGCTAAGAACATTCTCGATCAAGTCAACTTTAAAAAAAAAATAAAAACTAAATCAAAATTGGTTCATTTGTTTGGGAGCTATGGTCCCACAGGTTAAACTTATACACTCATCTTTTTGCGCCATTGGTTAACTAAGAACACTCTCAATCAAGTCACTGTAAAAAAAATAAAATAAAATAAAAATCGGTTCATCCGTTTGGGAGCTACGATGCCACAGACAGATACAAACGTTAAACTTACAACACCCATCTGTTTGCGTCGGGGGTTAGATGAAATCATCTGCACTTTTAAACATGGGGCGAAACCAATAACAGGATAATACTGGTAAGAAAATTTCACGACTTACATTATATTGATCGTATTGAACATTGCTATTTTTAACCCCCGACGCAAACAGAAGGGTGTTAAGTTTAACTTTGTATCTGTGTATTTGTCTGTTGCGTCATAGCTCCCAAATAGACGAACCGATTTTGATTTAGTTTTTTTTTTTTATTTGAAAGTTGACTTGTTCAAAATTGTAGTTACGAAAAAAATCTGCTTTATTGTGGCAGCATGTACGCGCCGAATTTGTGTTCTTACTCGAGTGTTTAGCCTGCACTCTGGTGGTTATCACATCAACTTGTTAATCGCGGAGGAATACTATAAAAATAATATTTCCGTTAATTTTGAATGTGCGAGAGAAAGCTGTGTTCAATAACACATACTCACATACATTGTCATGCATGCGCATTTACGTTTACAGTCTGGGGGGGTCTGTAACCCTCTAGTTTCTGCCTTTATGATGCTGCCCTATATTTGATAGCGGAAGATTGAAATGCACACAAACTCAATGCTAGTAGTGTATAGCTCTGCCACTTCTCAGTAATATTTTTTCTCTCCTGCTGAGCCTTAAACAATTTTTAATAAGCCCTACCTCGTCCTAATAGAATGGCACTATAACAAAAATTCTCACAAATAATAGGTTTATTTTTTTAATTTTGTTTCAACGAAAGGTCACCATTTTCAGTTACGTTCGAGCTATAGATTATAATCACTTCCGTCTTTTGCCATTCTTCTACTTTCTTCTGTAATTGTCTCTGTCTCTCTTGTGAAGGAGAGTGCTAGATAGCTAGCTCTAATCTCACCACTTAAAATAATGTCACTATATCCATCTTATTGCTTTCTCAGAATTAATATAATATACTCTTTCCATTCAACTCTTTGTCGCTCTTTTCTCCTCATGGTATATGGCCTTCGTCCCCGTTCTTAATAATATTCTCATCATGCCTGTCTAATATTTTATTTTGTTCAATAATTTTAAGCAACAATTCGTACTACACATGTTAATAATATTTAATTTATTTGTTGATGAAGTCGAACTCAACATATACAGAGCAAATTATTCAGATTTAAATGATATGATATTATATTAACAGTGGTGCTGATTAGTAAATTTGGCTATGTATGTGTTGTTGTTATGTAATTATTTTAAGATGTTAGTAGAAGATATCATTAGATAAATTGACTATAAAAGTTTATCAGTTGTTTCATTAAAATTTCTTGAGCTTATAAATAGTTCGATTAAAAAATGTATAGTGTGAGAACCAATTCTGGTGGAAAATAATGTATTGTTTTGTTGGTTCTTCTTAAAGTCCACATAATTTTTGTTCCCACAACCGTGACTAAAATGTTCATGAACGGATTTAAAAACAGCTGTTTATTAGTAAAAAAATATTGCATACAAATTAATATTAGTTAAATGCGATTCTGTATCAAGGCTGAACAAAACAGCTGATTCAGGTTTATTATTGTCACATCTCTCTCTGAATAATAAATAGATTCAGCACCAAGGCCGTAGCCAGGAAAACTTTTCGGGGGAGGGGGGGGGGCGTCAGGTCAGGACCGGGGTTTTGGATCTAAACCCTTTTAACACGTTCATTGCTAAGGACGCGCATGTGAGCTTGACACTGAACTCCATGAGAAGCGGCCGGCGCACAGTGCATTGCACGCCAACCCCCGTATTTTGAGTATTTTCAAATACACAGTGTATTGTGTGCTTCACGTGCCAACCCGCATATTGGGACTATTTTCAGTACACAGTGTATTGCGTGCTTCGCACGCCAACCCCCGTATTGTGGGAATTTTCAATAAACAGTGCATTGCGTGCTTCGCACGCCAACCCTTGTATTGAAAATATTTTCAATATAAAGAGCATTGTGCTCAATAAAATACAGGCTAATTTTAAGCCTATGTGCTATGGACGCACATGTGCGTCTGCTTTAAAATATTAGTGATTATTTCGTAGAAAGGTTCAAAAATAAAAAATAAAGTAATTTCTACTCATTTAAGCTATAAATATAAAAAATACAAGGTCAGCTCCTAGCATATTAAAGTGAACATGTTAAACAAAAATTTCCTTGCTTACTAATTTGTACTACTAAATTCCGGGATTTTTGGGTGGGTTGACCCCCCTTACCCCCTGGCTGCGGCCTTGTTCAGCACCTTAAATGAATTTATAAGTCTAGTTTTTTTAACAATTGGTGGAACACGATTTTAAATCGTTAATAAATGTTTTTTAAGTGGTCAAACACTGCACTTTATATAACTGCTTTAGGTTAAGAAGTTAGACTTGTTACTTAAAAAATTAGGAGATGTCTATAATAGGAAATATAAAGAGCTAATGGAGTTAAAAAAGCAGTCGCGTGACTGCCGACAGAAGTGAAAACTGTCATAAATATAAATTATTGGTAACGTTGGTTTAGTCCGAAATTTTTATTTTGCGCCATTCAAAATTTAAATAAAAAAAGTAAAAAATAACATGAACATGATTGTTTATTGTAAAATAATAATAAAAAACACGCAACTTTAGTCTATTAAACACAGGTTCGAGAAAGGTTTACTTTATTATAATTTAATTATCTGTTGTTAAATTTAAAGTTATTTGTTTTAAAAGTTTAACAACATAATTTTTGCTTAGGCCTATACTGAACCAACTCACATTTCTTTAATTACATTAATTACCATAGCAACCAAGTTAGGAAATTTCGACATTTAAAAAAATGAGAAAGCACTATGTCAATTTTAGAGGGATCACCAATACACTAATTTAACACAACTTACAAAATTAGGAAGTGCAATGTCCATTTCAGAGGTATTGCCAAAAAAACTCATGGGGAAGCACAATGTCCATTTCATTGGTAGCGTGACGTGACGAAACTCATACAGCCATTGGGTTTAAACTTTTGAATTTACCACTGCCTATTTTATTTCGTGAATTTTTTCTTCTTTTACGATCAGCTGAAACATTAAACTTCTGGTTCATATTAGTACGTGTGTAAACTAATGAAGAAGAAGATGCAAAAATCTCACTTTAAGAGTCTTGCGTATCGCGAGTTTGTATATTTTACCTGATCCGTAAAGTGCTTGGTGCGCCTAAAGATGTTTTCACTTCAAAAAGGCAAATAAAATATATGCTGCATTTTTTCTTCGCTGTGTTACGAATTCTTTCTTAACCCTTTGAGGAGTAATCATGTCATACGACGTGATTTCATTTGTTCCGCATAGGAGTGGAAGATCTCACATTTTGACATGCTTCCAGAGTAAGAATTTAAAAAAATTCATAATTATTAAATATTGTTTACTATATCCATTTTTAACACATTTACAACTTTAAAATAATTTTTAACACATTTATATTGCTTTAAAATGATTGAAAAATCGAGGTTGGTTTTGTAAAAGTAATCACATTATATGGCATGTTTTTTTTTCACAAACTAGGAACAATGAAAAATAATCAGTTATAAAAATGTAGTTATTGATTTATTATAAAAATTCAGTTATAAAAAAACAAGCAGCTCACAATCAAAGTAGTCAGAAACCCGCGGGACAGAAGAAAGAAGCAAACAAAGCGATGTGGCAGTTTTGTGTACACAAGGAAGACCTGAAATTTCCGTGTGCAGTTTCACCTCAAGCACTGGGGATAATAATTACAGAAACACTTGCAGGGCATGGTTTGTGTCCTCCAAACACAGGCGAACACCCTAATCTCTGTCGGAGAAACGAACAAATGTTTTCCATCTCGATTGGTCCATCAACTTGGTTCATGAACCTCCACACACAGGCATAAAATGGTGACTTCGTTCGCGCAAACCGGGTTCCCATGAGTGTAGCCCGCTTCAGGTTTTAGCAAGAGGGAGGAATTGAGACCATTTGGCCATTTAAGTTGGAGTTATGATTGTTTTTAAACCGTCATAGCTAATGGCAGTATAGATTTCTGGTTGATCAGCTATTTAGGCAGTTTAACACATAAATAAATATTGCGCTATAGTTTGACTACCGTAGCTCATGCATCGCTGAAGATGGCGACTTTGACGTTGAAACGCTTTTGAGTTAGTAAATGTATTAGTTGTGAGAATCTGTGTTCAAGTTTAACACACGTTTATTTCCACTTTAAACGTTAAGGTATTTAATTTGCTTTTGCCAAACAGAATGCGACTGAAGCCAAACTGGAGATCTCTGGCCTCATGTGGATTGAAACAGTCTCATATTTCCCAGCTGATTGTCAGCTCAACCGAAGTAACCCGTCAACATCTGACACCAGAGATTGCATTACACCTGATTACACCGTCGTGTAAGCTGTGGAAAGCGACAAGTGGGGAAATACCTTTTGAAGACCCTTTCTGGGCGTTTTATTGGCCAGGTGGTCAAGTGTTGAGTAGGTAGGTTTTATTGTTTACTGTCATTCATTACTAGCTGTGTATACTTGTAATAAGACTTTTTTGCAGGTAAATCAGGTGCTGTTAAACTGACCAAAGCATTATAATGAACTAGCTGACCCGTACGGCGTTGCCCGTGGTGGTTGGTATTTTCAGTCTTTTTAACGTAACTGTATTCTTTTTTAAGTGTTCAGTCAGTGAGTGGTATTTGGCTTTTATATATAGATCCTAAATAATAAAAGCACTATTGTCATAATAATAAAAGATCTGAAATTATGATTTTAGTAACTTTGATCCCCCCAAACCTCTCCTAAAATTTCTAATTTTTTAAAACCCTTTCTTAGCGAGTGCCTATGGCCCTAGAGGAAGCTACATACCAAATTTCATTCCAATCTGTTCGGTAATTTTGGAAAAATCGTGATTTAGTCATTTTTACCCCCCTAAAATTTCCAATTTTTTAAAACCCTTTTTAGTGAACACTTATGGCCCTAGATGAAGCTACATACCAAATTTAATTCCAATCTGTTCGGTAGTTTTGAAGAAATCGTGATTTAATAACTTTGATCTCCCCAAACCCCCCTAAAATTTCGAATTTTATCAAACCCTTTCTTAGTAAGCACCTATGGCCCTAGAGGAAGCTACATACCAAATTTCATTCCAATCCGTTCAGAAGTTTTGAAGAAATCATTTTTTAATAACTTTGATCCTCCCAAACCCCCCATAAAATTTTGAATTTTTTCAAACCCATTCTTAGTAAGCACCTATGGCCCTAGAGGAAGCTACATACCAAATTTCATTTCAATCCATTCGGTAGTTTTTGAGAAATCGTGATGAGTGAGTCAGTGAGTGAGTGAGTGGTATTTCGCTTATATATATAGGCCTATATAGATTTATAAGAACTTCAGAACAAGTAATGCTCTGTCATAGAACAATTGCGTTCTTACACAATGTAAAAGTTGTACTGTCCATTTTATTAGAGTATCAAATAATTAAAATTACGGACGACTATTTGATCAAGTATTGCAGTCACCAGAAAGAAGTCTTTGACGAACAGCATTGAAAATTAACATTAGACATCAGAGTTGCGTATGATTAAAGATATTGGTGGGTTTCTTTACAAGATACGGATTAGATAACGTTTGAAAAATGCAGAGAAAAGTGGTAACTTATTGTCCAATCATATAAGCAACAGTGTGTGATAGTCCGTATGGTTTTAGGGTTTCAACCAACTATTTGGGAAATTGGTCTACTCACAAAGGCGCTGAATAGCTGCTTGCGTGTACGAAATGTATTATTAGAATTCGTTTTCACCTCAGCCTCCAAGCACAGCCCATGTGCTGCTTCGTTCCGCTCGCAGTGGAATCACTAGCTTTGCATCTCGACCGTCCATCAGAAGCCGCCCCCTCAGCAGAATCCCCCACGTGGATTTGAACCGATCACTTTTATGGTATTTAACTTTTTGATCAATTTCGGGTGCAGAATAATCTCCTATATTTATTTTTTTTTAGATAAAACCCCAAAAAAGTTTCATTCTATATAAAAAATATTAAAAAGATTATCTCGACTCTTGCCCTTCAGCCACAAATTGTTTTCTAAATATTGCTCGTTAAATATGTAATGGGCTTAGAGACAAATTTCTGAGCATTCTTCCCTTAGGGCAAATATTAACAAAAATTAAATAAAAAACATACAGAATAAATAACAAACAGAAAAAAAAATACTAAAAAGGTAGAAATTGGAAAATAATATAACAAATACAATTTGGAATGTCTCAGCTCAGTTTCTGAACAATAATTTGATGTTATTTCATAATTTTTTAGGTATGTTCTTGACAATCCTGGGACAGTTCAAGGTCGCCGGGTTCTAGACCTGGGAAGTGGGTGTGGAGCTTCTGCAATTGCTGCTTTTAAATCTGGTGCGAAGTCTGTCACCGCTAACGATATTGACATAAGTAAGTGATTTTTGTTGGCTTTACAATTTTCGTAGCTTAGGCATGACTACACTTCGCGCATATCGTTTTTGCGGGGGTCCCCAGACCTCCAATTTAGTTGTATTTCTAACTTCTCTGAATGATAATAAAAAATATAATATTTTATACAGTAAAATTCCACTTATCCGAATCAATTAGGACCGGACCCCTTTCGGATAATCAAAAATTCGGATAGTTGGATTTTTTCCAAAAAAGGGTCTATTTTAACCTTTTCAGGATTGGCTTCATGACTGGAGTAAACTATCCGCACATACTACGGTCGCGTTTATACTTTCTATAACTTTAATGTTTGAGTACTATCATCGCGTTAACACGTTTACTGCTAAGGACACACATGTGAGCTTGACACTGAACACTATGAGAAGCAGCCGACGCACAGTGCATTGCATGCTTTGTACGCCAACCCCAGTATTGGGAGAATTTTCAATACACAGAGTGTGCATGCTTCGCACACAAATTTTAAGCCTATATGCAATAGCGCGCGTAGACAGAATCATTATTTTGCAAATTGCAGTACGTTCCCATCTTAATTTTTTTCTCTGAAATTTTGAAAGCGATTCGGATAGTTGGATTTCAGATAATTGGAGTTTTACTGTAATAAAGTACAATAACTTTTATAATCCGTCGGTGACATATTTTTTGTTTTTTGACAAGTTTTGGGATGCAGGTGCACAACTAATGGCTACCAGACGTCAACTGTCGGTCTGTTATTTGGACGCACTCCAAGCTATTACTTGCCTAGGGCGTCCTGAATGCTTATCAATGTCTTGTATAGGGTGTTCGAGTTGAAATTCACTGGGATATTTAATAAATTGATGTTCATTGTTTTGGCTTTTTACTTATAAATTTCTAACTCTTTCACAGCTTTCATAAATTTACCTTTACTGCAAATTTTAATTGGTCTAAGTTGATGGCAAAGTGCGTGTAACTGGTATTCACCTACTAAATGTAACGCATAATTGTATTTGTTACCCAAAACAGTATTTAAAACATACTTTGAATGCTCTTACAGTTTGGCCTATGTATTTTTTGTCACAGTTATTACAAGTTATTTTATACGCCTGTTTGATCTTCCAATGGTTTTGAGTTGTGGGGGTGAAGTAATTCTTTAACGTTATTAATTTATTAATTTAACTTTATTATAAGCGACCTGGATACTAAGAAAAATTAATTTAGTATAAAATAATTTAATCTTGTTTTAAGTATATGTATAATTTCTATTGACGGAATAGTGATACGGTTTTGTGTATCGTTTTTTGTGTCGTTACCCAGGAAATCATATTCTATAGTAAAAACTCTGCCTACTAACATTTCAGTAACCTTCCAGGAGGGATAAAATACCCTTATTTTCAAGTACATATTATAATGTGTAGTAGTAAATCCCTGCGAAAAATCACAGGCGGATTAATTAGATACACATTAGAAATACAGTACATCATTTATACAAAATACTATTTAAACAACACACTTTATCTAATCCTACCTAACTATCCATATGGGATTTTGAAATTGGTAAATGTGTACAATTATAAGGACTTTAAAACTGTAGGAATATTTGTTAAGATTTTGTGTTTATGTATATTATTATATATATTTAAAGAAAGATAAAAATATTATCTTTTAATTACCTTTTATTTTATATTGATAGATCAAATGTTAAAAGTTATTAATATTATAGGCTATATTATTTATTGCAGTTGTAAACCCCAAAGTATAACCTACGCTAGGTTTTGTTTGCGTATTACAGTTGATGGGTGAAATCAGCTGTTATATTATTAAGTTAAACGAATAGGTATTTCTTCTTTAAATTTCTACAAACAAATATTTTGATGATAAAAGGTTGTATTTTTATACAGTTTATAACCTCAACGCAAATATTATAATGTATAATTGTAACATACATTAGTTCTATAACTCATATTTAAAATAATCAACTTCACAAGAAATTATAACGATTGAAGTTGTAAACATAACCTCAAACTATAATATACACTGGGTTTACAGATGATGGGTGAAATCAGCAGTTATATTAAATTTTACTCCACATACGTACGCTTGTAAGTACACTCGCTTTTATAGGAGTTGATTTAATATAATGCCATTTTAAAACCACATATTGTAAACTTTTTTACTATTGATGGAAAGAAATATAATTTAATTAATTTACTACGTTAGTTAGGCAGTATGGGTTCTTTTTCGAGTTGCAGAAAGGTGGTATTGGACCTTAATGAATTACAGATAGGCGTAATTACATACTTGCAGTTAGGCGGTATTTTCTTTATAGACCCTTAGTACTTCAGCGGTTTAATTATAAAAGCTCTGTAGATATACGGTATTGTTCCTTGGCAGTCTGCTTTGTTTATTTAGGCCATTTTTTTTGTACAATGGTGCTGCGATCACTAGGATGCAAAATTACCCTCAAAATGGCTGCATGGTCGGTACACTGCCGTTATTAGGCCGATTGTCACATATGCGATCTTGGTGGGGTGGCATAAGAGCAGGAGTTTACAGTCCTAGATACAGCTTATCTAGGGCTTACCATAGATTTTTTAGGCGGAGGTCGTTGTGATTGATCTCTATGCCCGTGAAATCCTCAAATTAATAGAGCTAGGATTGATATCCTTTCTGATAGCCAAGCCACCTTAAAGGCACTGGAATCATTCACCTTTGAATCAAGGCTAGTTTGGGACTGTTTTAAAGCAGTGAATGAAATGGCTAGACTCATTGAATATACTCTTAAATGGGTGCCTGGCCATGTAGGCATAAAGGGTAACGAGGCGGCGGATCGCCTTAGTTGGGTTTGGGCCAAAAATCCCTCCATTGGCCCAGATCCTTTCTGTGGGAGTCCGAAGAGCCACCTAAGAAATGTTGTAGAAGTCTGGACGTAGAAAAGTTGGTCCTCACATTGGAACGATGCTCCTGGGCTTAGGCAAGCTAAAATGGTCATTTGTATTTCGAAAGCTCAAAAGCTTTTATTTTTGGGCAGAAACAATCTTAGACGAATTGTAGGAATCCTTCCTGGTCACTGCATGGCCAAGTACTACCCCAAAAAAAATGAGGCTGATCTTGGAAGACTCCCGTTGATTCTGCTCTCTTGGGATTGAATCGGTTCAACATCTGCTGTGCGAGTGCGAGACTCTCGCATGTAAGAGCTTCGTGGTACTCGGAAGTGCTTTTGTTAGCCTGGAAGAGCTCCCAAGAACCTCTTTGGTTTCATAAGAGATCTGGGATGATCATTGAAGAGAAAATTATACCTCAACAGAGCCTAGAGGGTCGCAGTGGAGAGGAGGCTTTGTACTCCTCTATTCCATTTAAAAACAATTTTAATAAATTAACTATGTTAGGCGGTATTGGATCTTAACGAATTACAGTCTGTAAATAATTGTAGTCAGTATTTTCTTTATAGACCCTTAGTAGTTCGGCAGTTTATTTATAAAAGCTCTGTAGCCAAGCCGCATATTGTTCTTTGGCAGTCTGCTTTGTTAATTTAGGCGGTCTTGTTTTTGAGCAATGGTGCTGCTATCTCTAGAATATTTGGCGTAAACATTGTGTTAGTCGATGCCAAACATTTGCCGGGATGTGTTAGAACATAAAAGTCAATTTTGTAAAATATTCACTAAGTCCGGCCGCACACTTATCCAACAAAGCTGCGTTAAGCAAAATCGTTTTTGTTTTAAGCGAAAACATTCTGCTTAACGTAGAAACATAATTGTTTAGTCCGAGTGTTTACATATCCAGCAAAACTGCTTTAAGCAAAAACTTTTTTGCTTAAAGCAGTTTTTTTTTTTTACTGAAAACAATTCTGAACTGAAATTATACTTTTGGGGTTATGTTTACAACTATAATAAATGTAAGTTTTGTAATATTAATAACTTCGAAATCATTTGATCTATCAATATAAAATAAAAAGCAATTAAAAGATAGCATTTTTTATCTTTCTTTAAATATATAATAACATATGTAAATAAAAATGTTTAACAAATAGGCCTACACTTTTATAATCCTTATTATTGTATACATTTACCAAGTTACAAATCCCCGTCAGCATAGTTAGGTAGGCAGATAAATAGGCCTTAACGTTGTTTTTAAATAGTTTGTTTTTTAAATTATGTATTTCTGATGTGTATCTAATTAATTAGCCTGTGATTTTTCACGGGGGATTACTAGTGTTTATAAATAACTGTTTGATAAATTTAGATTTAATATTGATTATACAAATGATACGCGCTTGCGCAACACCAAATGTTTCGCCTTCCAGCAATGGTCGTTGTTTGTGAGACGAGCACTGCCAGATCTGCTCAAACGTCCTGGATTACGCTTCAAAGCGTTTTTGCTTCTTGCTCGATCACGCTTAAATGTGTTTAAACGTGCTGTACAGCGTTTTTTCATTTTGCTCCATCGTGCTCAAACGTGCTGTACAGCGTTTTGTATTCATGCTAGATAAGTGTGCAGTATTCCTATCTTACACATAGGAAATAAATGTTCGAGCAAGTTTAAACAAAAACGTTTTTGCTTAAAGCAGTTTTGCTGGATAAGTGTGCGGCCGGCCTTTGTGACGATATCTTGACTGTATGATTAACTACCTTCAGGATAACATCACAAGTCATGACTTCTATACATATAAATAAAATTGAAGTGTCTGTGATTTTGAAATAAATACTTTTTCCCAAGCTCATATGGTTATTCACGCATTACCAAAACCTAAACTTGCATTTTTGTATTTTTTGTTTGTCCGGGCTAATCTCCAATTTTGACGAAACTTTCATTTGCATGCAAAGGACTTTTCAGAGTTAATCTAATCTACTTTTTATCATGGAAATATTTAGGGTTAGTATTTAAAAATTGGAAAAATGTAAAAATGATGGACAAAATTAGCTGTTTTGCGAACGCGACCTTTACAAATAAAACAACTGATTTGGATCAAAAGTTTAACATTTTTACAAGATTATGCTTTAATTTACAGTATAGGCCTACACTGGTTTAACCATTAAATATATATCAAAACAGTATGCAATAATGTGAAATGTACTCATAGATGTTAAATACATCTCAAAACTTGATTTGTAATTTTTATGTTCGTTCGGGAATTATGAGTAACAAACTGGCGAAAAACAGGATTTTCGTCATTTATTGGTGCATAGCTAATAATTTACATAGGCCTAAAAGGGATACATAGATCGATTTGGACATAAGTCACTGTATGTTTTTGGGCCATCGATCTCGGATCTAAAATAGTTTTTTTTTAATTGCGAATAATGGTAAGGCACAATATTTAATCACATCTGCGAGCGAAGCCACGGGTACTAGCTAGACTTATTATAATTATTATTATTATAGTATGCTTGTTTACAGTTTTACATGGTCATGACTAGCCTATAAACAATAAGCTAAAAACCACAAACACTTGATGTTTCTCTTTATTTTACTAACACAGTTAGCTTCATTGTATGGCTTATTAGTTATTAGCTTTTATCGGTTGTATAAGATCACATCGACTTGAAATTGATTTGTGTGAAAATGTTACAGCTGCTTGTGCTGCGATAGCCCTCAACGCACGTTTAAATAACGCTACACTAGGTATATCAAACAGTAACCTGATTGGTTCATCAGACCTGAATTGGGATTGCCTCCTGATTGGGGATATGTTCTACGATTCAGAGTTTGCGACAGTGTTGTTGGATTGGCTAAGGAAATGCACCAGTGTCGGCAAACAAATTTATGTTGGCGATCCTGGGAGGCATTCTCTTGCTCGTCAATACATGCAACAGTTAGCAGAATACGAGTTACCACCGCTGGCCATTTTGGAAAATAAAGGGTTTTCAACGTCCAGTATTTGGACGTTCATAGGAAATAAAAAAGTTTGCGATAATAAAGAAGGTTGAGGTAATTTATATTTTGGAAATTCTGGCTGTGTCAAACTCCTTATAGAAACTTGGAGGTAATGTTTGCAGGTCTCACAGAAAAATATTATGTTGGGCCTCTATAAGCCGACTCTGAAAGGAAAGAGATACAAAACTATTTAAACTAGTCAAAGAAAGTCTAAGACTGTGTTACTTAATAAAGGATTATTTATTTCAACTAACATTGGTTATAGATTTATTTAGTTCCTTATACCTACATAGATAAAAAACTAGGGGCTCTGCCCCTGGACGCTTCGCTTCGCTCGCAGTTGGAAAATTTGCTTAAGAATCTAGTTAATCTTTGGCTCGTTTGTACATAGGTGACCGAGCATAAATCAGGTGTTTTATTTGGCAGCTGACTCAAACTCATTAAACATTATCTCCATAAGATTAACATAGGAAATTTGAAGGATTGTGTGCCGGAGCACCTTCTTGGGTGAATAGCGGCTGAACGGATGATTGGATCTTGAATCTGACGGAAAATCGTTGGTTTGAAATTTAATTTTCTACAACTTTTGTATTTGACATTTTTTTATCTTTTTCCGCTTTCTTACTAAACGCGCTCAAAGTGGAAAAATGAAAAAATCTTTCCACCCAAAAGGTGCTTACAAAATTTTTAAAAATACAATTCTGGCAATTTCTCCAAAAGTTTCTCGTCGAGAGCTTTAATTCAAGTTTAAGGTTGAGGTGGGTCCGATTACGGGAAGTGTCTAATAATTAATGTCAGTGAATCAGTGTTACCGTCTAGCTTTATATAAGTAGATGTACTGACTTCGCTATCAAATTTCTTTGTATCACTTTTAGGGAATATTATTTTTTTTAAACATAAGAGTCAAAAATTGAAGATCAAAAGACTTCAAATTAAAATAGATATTTTTTACATTTTCATTTTTATCCAAAGGTTAAGCAAACATGTGGAATTTTTTACTAAAATTTATCTTTTATCCATTTTACTCTTTTTCTATGATCAATTTTATAAAAAAGTTTTGAAAAGCTAAAAATTTAATGGCAATAGGAAACGATTTATTTGTCATTAACCGAATTAATTTTGTACCTAGTACCCTAAATGAGGGGTTGGGAGAGTCAGTACATTTTCTTCCTACAGCTCAAAACCTACCATTTAAAACCTACCTAACATTTGAGCGTATTTTTGTAGAAATAGTTTAATTTTACTGGATTTTATAACAAGAAAAGCAGGTTCATGGAATTTTACAGGGCATTTTTCTATAAAAACGTACACAAATTTTAAATGGATTTCTGGGTACGATACGAATGTATAATTTTAAATTACTTTTTGTGGTTAATAATACGTACACAATTTCTTTTTTGAATTTAAGTTCATAGTTTAAATGGATTAAAAGAGTGGCCTAAAGTTTCGACTGTCTGTAATTATATTTGATCATCTTTATCCATGTTCTTAAAAAATTTTGAAAACCCAAGCTAAATACAATTTTTAGCTTGTTTAATTTCCTGCCAAATAGACACTACTGTCAAAGTAATCGAACAAATTGGTACCAATAAAACTACTGCTTATGTGCATTAGCTTCATGCAGTTTACTGATATACTAGTAAGCCCCCGTGAAAAATCACAGGCAGATTAATAAGATACACTTCAGAAATACATCGTTTAAAAAAATACTATTTAAAAAGAACAGACTTTATTTAAGGGTCGGCTCTAGCTGACGGCCATGTTGGCTGACACTCCATAAGACCAATGTTAAATTAAAATCCAAATTTTTCCTTTATTTTTGATCGGAAAATTATAAACAATATGTCATTTTAAAGGTATGGTCAATATGCATGCAAATGGCTTTTTAAAAACTAAGAAAAATATTTTGTTTAATATTTATTAAAAATTTAAAACATTGATTTTTAATATTTTTTTTGTCACTATTAATTATAGAGAAAAACTACCAAGCCATTCCCATAAAGAATTTCGTCCCCAAGAGTTTGGTATTTAAAAAAAATGCTATTTGAACAATTGCGGGTTTTAAATGGATTTAGGCTGAACAATGTCCGTGTAACATACCGCCGCTATAGGGTGATTTTAAATATTTTTTATGTTGTAACTATTAATTATAGCGAAAAATTATCAAGCTATTCGGATGAAGAATTTTGTCCCCAAGAGTTTGGTATTTTTAAAAAAACGCTATTTGAATAATTGCGGGTTTTAAATGGATTTAGGATGAGCAATGTTCGTGTAACCTACCGCCGCTATAGGGTGAAGCGCTGGAATCGCAGGTTGCTTTCTGTTTTACTAGAGCCTAACTATGCTGACGGGGATTTTTAACTCGGTAAATGTGTACAAGGGTTATAAAACTGTAGGCCTATTTGTTAAAATTGTTTATTTATATACGTTAGTATATATTTAAAGAAATATAAAAATATTATCTTTTAATTGCTTTTTATTTCATATTAATGGATCAAATAATTCAGGATTTATTAATACTAGGGGAGACCCCTGCGTGCTCCGCACGCCAACCCCCCACTCCCCAACTCCCTGTTGGAACCCTAGCTAACCTGTGCGAAGTTTTTGCAATTAATGTAGGCCTAGTTGCTTGATTTAATAAGAGATTGCTTTATTAAATTTACTAAAAAGACAATTTCATCATTGATTGATTTATTAAATTTATTTAAATTGATTTATTAAATTTACTAAAAAGACAATTTCATCATCACTAATTATCCGTTCACCTCCATAACTATTGAACTATAAACAGAAAAACATAATTAATTAAGCAACAGCAAAATTAAACATAACCTACTTCAATAAAGTAAATTACAACATAAACTAACCATGTCATGATAATAAAACATGTGCTGTTATAATCAGCTGATCTGTGCTATTATATATTTTTATGTCCAATAGAACTCCAGATGATAATAAAACATCTGCTGTTATAATCAGTTGATCAGTAAATACAATGTTATTGAATAGAAAATATTTTAAATTACATTTTAAAAATATTAAATGATGGAATAGTAAAATTTTAAGTAAAATGGGCAAATATAGAGTTAATTACCTTTCATTTAACAGAAACTGCATGTCAATCGGTCCAATAGAACTCGAGATCTCACTTGGAATAGGCCTAAAAATTTTCCCCATGTTAAATTGCCATAAGAGATTTTAATTTCCGTTTTTAGAAAATTTAGTGCTGTAATTACTAAAATCCAAGTAAAATGGGCACATATAGAGTTAATTACCTTTCATTTAACACAAACCGCATGTCAGTCGGACCAATAGAACTCGAGATCTCACTTGGAATAGGCTTAAACAATTTTCCCATGTTAAATTGCCATAAGAGATTTTAATTTCCGTTTTTTGAAAATTTAGTGATGTAATTACTAAAATCCAAGTAAAATGGGCAAATATAGAGCTAATTACCTTTCATTTAACACAAATCGCATGTCAATCGGCCCAATAGAACTCGAGATCTCACTCGGATTACAAAATATCTTTTCAAATTAATATATAGATTATAGTGAAGAAATTAATAATCGAATATGTTTATATGTTTTACGAAGATGTACGAATTTTTCCAAAGCTAAACGAATAGCTTCTCTTCTTTAAATTTGTATAAACGATTAAAATATTTATGATAAAAGGTTTTATTTATATCCTCAAAGCAAATATTTTTATAACGTATTATAGCATACATTAGTTCTATAACTCACATTTAAAAAAATTAACTTTCCAAGAAATTATAATGATTGAAGTTGTAATCATAACTCCCAAAGTAAAATCTACACTGGGTTTTGCCTATGTATTACAGATGATGGATGAAATCAGCTGTTATATGTTACTCATGCACGTACTATGTACGCACGGATGTACACTCGCTTTTATAGCCTACTGCGTTCAGCAATGTTGTGAGTGTATGTTAACAGCAATATTATTTGTTGTCAATTTTCCCTAGCTTCCCTCCCCATATTTTGGGTGGTCCCCGTATACGTTTAGTTTGAAAACATCAACCAATCCTGTGCAATAATTAGACTGAAAGCATTTCCTATGTGAAGGTAAATAGTTCCATTACTGCAATGATTGGATAGAGAAAGTGGAAGCATGTGTGTATTAATAATACAATTTGGTAGCACAGTGAGTATGTGTTTAGTGAAAGTATAGTCAAGTCATTTCTACTGATTTCTCTTTGCCACTTGTAATTTAGGCATAATTCTGGTTGCTGAAGTTTTCCGATAAGTTTGGACCCTAGAAGGGCTGTCTTCTATGTCGTTGGGTTTCTGAATAGATATTATTGTGACTGGGCAGAAAAGAATCCAGGCATATCGTTTTCTATTGAGAGAATTCAAACAAGGCCTAAACTTACAGTATGGTATGGGTTTACACGGTAGATTGATTTCTTGGTTTGCTTATTTTTCACAATACTATGAGTTGTATCAGTTGAATATGCTGCAAACATTTGTGAGACAAAAAGTTTCAGTTTTGAGCTTGCAATAAGAGATGTTCTTAGTTACGTACCGTTGGATTTTGATTGTACATTTATTGAAAATATTGTTAAATGATTAAGGAAATGCCTTGCCAATGTAAGTGCATATTTTGGAGTCTGATTTTTCATAAAATAAATTACACCAACCACTCTTTAAAATGTGATGTGTACTTTGATTTTGAAACTACTAAGAATGTTTGAAATTATCTCATCAAAACAGAAAGTGCCACTCTGTACATTAATTGTTATAAATAAACAGGCAGTTCTTTTTAAATTGGTTTGTATTTTCATTTCTAACTATTCACACAATGTAACTAATCTATGTACAAAAAAAAGTGCATTTGTATAAAATTTTAAGTTCAGGAATTAAATTTTTTTATTCAAAATATATTTATTAATTAAAGAAGCTTGCTTTCTTTGATTCTGAAGATTACAATTTGTGATTCAAATATGGAAGAATACCAAGGATGTTGGTGTAGTAGAAATATTAAAAGTTGGTTTTCATCCCTTGGTAGTCCATCGGATCCTTTCGTCTCTAAATAAAGAAAAATTTTTGAAAATATTTATGTAATAAGAACTTTGTCTCGTACGCCTCTGGAAAGAATTGAATAAAACGTAGTAAGTGCAGAAAAAAAGTCTAGGCCAGATCTTTATTGTGCTCTGAGGTGGCCCACGGAATGTGTGCACAAGAGGGCCAATGGAATTACGTACTAAAAGAATAACTAATAAATTGTGTTTTCAAAATGAGAATATCAAATATACAGTATTACAATTTATTCTTTTGAACAATTTACATAGAATTTCATTTAGAAGCATGTAAATAATGTTTTTATAAACTTGGTGCAGTTTTTGTTCCTGAAATGAAACTATTGGGGCACGTTTCCTTTCAATAGCAGTGGTCATGACATCTGTTTCTATCTTTGTCAGTGATTGCAGCTTCTGTTGAACAATCTTTCTCCATTCTAAAAAGAATAAAACTATTATCTGCTGCGTGTAATGGTGCATGGGCGCCCATACCTATGGACAGAGGGGGGGACACGGCCCCCCTTGTTCCCAGGGAAGGGAAAATAAGTATATTATTAATTATAGTCAAGTATTTTTTCTTTAAAGAGATTAGCACTAAAATATGTTTTAAATGTTATGTGACGTTTGATTTTACATATATTTATTTAATTTTTTACAA